>JAVBHU010000276.1:0-27198 GCA_034768395.1 Linum lewisii | reverse complement strand
TGCATGGAAATGGAAGAGATAAAAGGGGGATAACCTTTATGTGATTGTTCTTTGATTGAAACACAAAAAATGTTTAATTACCGCGATAGAAAACGTTTTAACAAGGGTTGTGGCTGTGTTAAAAAAATTTTTAAAAAACGCCACTTGCCGCCGAAAAATTCCCCAAGGAAAGCTTTAACAGCGGCAAATTGGGCCGCTTTTAAAACCCAAAAAATTTAAAAACCGTCATTAAGGAATAGCCAGCCCCGGCGATTGAGGGGGAATCCAGCGATGCCTTTCGTCGTTCCTCCTTTCGTCGAGCCAAACCCCCTCCCCTCCCCTCTTTCCGTCAAAACGACCCCTCCGATTTTCGTCGCTTCTTCCACCAGCTTCCATCGTGTCTTCTTCCCCACTTCCGACACCCAATCATGTCCTCCTTTTCCCGGGGAAAACGCGACGACGATGGTTGGGAGAGAGAAGGTAAAGGAATGAGAAGAAAAAGAATAAGAAGTTTCGGTAGATCGGTAAAGAAGAAGAAAATTAAAAGAAAAAGGGGCAGCGACGAAGAAGAAGAAAGAAAGAAAAGAAAGAAGAAGAAGAAGGGGAGAAGGGATCAGCCAAAAGAAAAAGAAGAAGAGACGGGGATCACCAAAAAGAAAAGGGGACACGAGGAAAAGATAAAGAAGGGTTTAGTGGAAGAAGGAGATGAATTGAAACCCGACGGGGGGGTGGCTCTGAAATAAAAGATTGGAGCTGATTAGGGTTTGTATTAAATCATGACTGAAATTCAGCAGATTAAATCAAATGAAATTTATTTATGTTACTGGTCTAGCTTGTTAACCAATCGATTGTTTTATTTTTAAAAGCGGCCCATACGCCCGTTAAATTGTCTAATTTAAAAGCGACTAATGATTGCTGTTAAATTACACGAGTTTTATAATTTAAACGGGAAAAAAATAGCCCATGTTTAAAAATTGCTTTAAATGCATAGTTTCTTGTGGGTATTTTGACGATTGCCAATTGATTGATTGTGGAGTATGTGATTGGGTGAGCTATGTTTTTGGATTGGGGTAAAGATTAATGTTGAGATAAAAAAATCAAACGTAGTAATGATGATAGGGGGCAGGGTTGTGATCTTTTTAAAATTTTAAACATATTTTTGTTGTTGTCAGTTGTGGATGCAGGGGGATGGCCCTCCCAATGTGGGGTCGTCCTATTAATATAAACAAGAGGGGAACCCTAGACTTACAGCAGGCTACCCGTACTTGCAGGGGGGGGTGGCCGGTGGCAGTCATTTTCCCTTGATTGGTTGTGATTGTAATGGGTTGAAATTGATTTAAAAAGAAAATGGAATTGGATGGATTATGGCGGGTTAAGGAGGGAATTGAGGTGGACTTTATGTTGGTTTGTATGGATTTGAGAGGAATTTGATGGGTGGTTTTTTTATAGATGAAATTTGGGGATTGGTTAAATTGTGGTGATTACTTTGAAATGACAGAATTGGGAAGGGCCTGTACTCCCCCAAATTTGTCACCCCTTCTACGGTTGGGGGTGGGGTCACCCTCCTGGAAGAGTAGTTGATGTGAGTGAGTTTTTTGTGAGTTTGTCCATGAATCATTTATACATTTGGGATGCTCTTCGGGGACCCCTTCTGCTTGGGGGTGCATTTGTGAGCCGCAGGGGTGGAGGGGAAAAAAATCCTTTGGCCCCTAATGAAAGAAATGTGGTGTATGTGAATGTGATGTGGTATTGAGGGTGTTTGCGGATTACTTTTGATATGATCTGAGCTGTTTTATGATGTTTCCCTGTTTTTATTGTTGTGGATGTGAAATGTAAAATGTTGAACCGGAACTGCACCTATTGAACAATGACTATTTTTGGAAATTAAAAAGGTAAAGGGTTTAGTCTGATTCCCTTGTTAGGGTTTCGTGAGGAGTTTGGAATCGCTTCTTTTGAATAGGTTTGATGCATAGTTAAACCCAGTGGGTTCACACAATTTCATTAGGAAATTTACCCCCCCCCTTTCCCCATTAGGTTTTCAAGGTTGAGCGAGTGTGTTGAGGTTAGGGTTTCTGGGTTTGGGTTTGAGGGTTTCTGGTTGGAGCCTGAGGTCAAGATTGGGGTTTTTGGAGTTGATCTTTTTTTTGGTTTTTATTTTTTGTTGACTTTTTTCCATTTGGGGAAAAATTTTTAATCGTTTGAGATTAATTTTAAATTTTGGGTTTTTCGTTGTACTCAAATTTTTGTTTTTGGGGGTCTCCTTTCGGATTTGATTTTTTTAAAAAGAAATTTTTGTCTTTTCCTTTTGCCCCTTTCTCTTTTTGTTAAAGATAATTCGAGTAATGCCTTACCGGGTTAAAAACCACGGGGTTACCCAGGTCATTCGGAATGGGTGTTACGATTTTTAAAACCCAAAGCGGACCTTTTTCTCGCCCCTCTCTTGAGTTAAAAAGGAATCAAGCAAATAATCCAAAGTTCTATGCATAACCACCTTCTTGGGACAAATCAAGTCAAGCATAAAGGGCCGAATCAAGAATAACATTTAAAAACACATAAAAACATGGATATTCTACGCAATTGCTTAAAAAACAAAAGTTCATCATCATCCAACCAAGTCAAATCAAAAAAGTCAATCCCTTTAGGGCCCACAAATCAAAACCATGAGGGTTAGTTAACATGAAAGAAAAAGAAAAAAAAACCAAAATGAAGAACAGGTCAAAATCTTCATTGGGGGGTGTCTTCTTTTTCGATTCGTTTTTCCAAAGATGAAATGATGATTAGGGATGATTAGAAATGAGTGGAGGTGTCTAGGGTGATAAGGAGTTTTGGGGGGCCCCACCTTCTCAAAATGGCCCGGAGGCGAGCCAAGTCAATTTCTCCTTAAAAATCCCAAAAACACCATTTATATATGGGTTTTCTTCCCACTCGGGGCACAAAAAACCACGTGGTGGTGCACCCTTTTTTGGTTTTTATGCAACGGGGATTGCCGACGCAGCCTCTTTTACTGTGCTTAGAGGTGTCAGTTAGTTTTCGATCAAACTTTGATATTTGGCATCCGGACCCCGTTTGATCACCGTTCAAACTCGGGCTTGTTTTTTAATAACCTGAAAACAATAAAAAACCCTAGAAAAACAGGAAAATGGACTGAAAGTTCCCAATGGGGCTATTTAAGACAAATAATCATCTAGTTGCCAAAACCCCTTAAAAGCACAAAAACATCGAATTCAAAAGAAGTATTTGTTTTGTGGGAAAATTAAAAGTGACAATTTCGAGTCATCACAGGTCCCTTCATTCGGGTTTTTGTGGAATGATTTGCCAAGGGGGTGGGGTCTAGGTTTCCCAATACAACGGTCAACAATCACAAAAGTCACAAACAAGGTTAATCAATTCCAAAAAAAACCCCGAAAAGGGGAAAAGGGGGAAAAAAACAAAAAAAAAAAAAAGGGGAAGGGGGTTTTTTCCCAAAAGAATTTTTTAATTGGTGAAAAAACAAAACTCGTTTCCAATTTAAACCTTTTTTTAAAAAAGGGGGCCAAATCCAAAAATTTAGTTTTTTCAAAAATAAACTGGCTTTTAAAAAACAAAAAGAAGGCCCGCCAAGTGTTTGTAAAATCCTCAATGGATTTTTTTTTTTTTCCTTTTTGTTTTTGTAAGTTTTTTTTTTTTAATTTTTTTTTTTTTTTTAAACCCTTCCAAAAAAAAAATTCCTTTTAAAAAATTTTTTTTTTTTCTAAAAAATTTTTTTTTTTTTTGGGGGTTTTTAAAAATTTTTTTTTTTTTAAATTTTTTTTTTTTTTTTTTTGGGTTTTTCCCTTTTAAAAATTTTTTTTTTTTTTTTTTGGGTTTTTTTTTTTTTTTTTTTTTTTTTTTTTTTTTTTTTTTTTTTTTTTTTTTTTTTTTTAAAAAATTTTTTTTTTTTTTTTTCCCCCTTAAAAATCCCTTTTTTTTTTGTTTTGGGGTTTTTAAGTTTTTTTTTTTTTTTTTTTTTTTTTTTTGGTTGTAAATTTTTTTTTTATTTTTGGGGAAAAATTTTTTTTTTTTTTTTAAAATTTTAATTTTTTTTGTGGGTTTTTTTTTTTTTTTTTTTTTTGGTTTTTTTTTTTTAAAAAAAAATTTTAAATTTAAAATTTTAAATTTTTTTTTTCAAATTTTTTTTTTTTTCCCGTGTCCCAAAATTTTAAAAAAAAGGGGAAAAAAGTGACTATTTCGGCTAAAATTTTAAAGATTAATCAAATTTCCCTTTTTTGCACAATTTTTTTGGGATCCCTAGATTTTTGCCCATTTTGCCCAAAACCCAACCCCGAACGAATTTAGCCCAAAAAACCAAGCCAAAACCTTAACCAGCAAACGTCCCCTTTTTGTCATCCAAACCTGGTTATGCAATTGCATTAACAACAAAAGTTCATATCATCCAACACAATGCAAAAAACAGTGAATCAACCCCCTTAGGGTTCCACAAATCTAACCCAATGGGTTTCAGTTACACATGATAGAAGAAAGAAAGACAAAACCTAATTTGGAGATCAAACCCATAATTCTCCAATCCCGAGCATCTTCTTGTACGATTCGTGTTTCCAAGTGTAGATGATGATTGAGGATGATTAGAAATGAGTGAAGGGTCCAGGGATGATGGAAAGGCTTTGGAGAGGTTCCCCCTTCGTCAAAATAGGCCTGGAGGAGAGCCAAGGTCGAATTCTCCTAAAAAACCTAGAAAATCCAGCATTTATAGGTTGTCGTTGGGCGGTGGTGTTGTGGCCACCGCGCTGGCGCCACGTGTGGTAGTCATGTGGCGGCTACCTTGGGTGCGCTTGGTAGCCACGCGGTGGCTCCTGCTGACGCATCCCATAACGCGCTGCTTTGAGCTGTCTATTGAGAGCGAACAGTCTTTTTTCATCAAACTTCAATATCTTGAGCATCCGGACTCGATTTGATCACCATTCAAAGCCATGGATTTTTATTTATGTGCTCTATCATGAAATGACCTGAAAAGTAACAATAAAGCCTCTAGAAATGTGAAAATGGACCGCAAGTGTTCCAAGAAGCTATTTATCACTAATTATCATCAAATTGACCAAAACCACTTAAAAGATAAAAAAACACTCGAATGTCACGCAAGAATGTATCAATTAGGGGGAATTAAAAGTGACATATTTCGAGTCATAAAGTTTATATAGAGTTGAACTCAAATCGAGCTGGAGTTGAGCTTGATCTTAATTTTTTTAGGTTGAGCTCGGTCCTAGAATTTGTTGCTCGATTTGAGCTCAAACCAAGCTTGGGCTCGTTAACGCTCATCTCGAGCCAAGACCGAGTCGAGCTCAATAAGCTTATTGAGCTCGAGCTGATTAACGCTCATTTTGAGTCGAGTCCGAACCGCTCGAGCCGAGTTTGAGCTTTAAATTTTTTTAACGAGCCGAGCTCAAGCCAACCATACACCTTATCGAGCCGAGCTTGATCCTGGGTAAATATTGGTTCGGCTCGGCTCATATACAGCCCTATTAATAGACAATGGATTTTTCAAATGTTGTATTTCGGATGAACTCAGCTCGAGAAACACTTAAACAAACCAGGCCTAAGATGAGATGTTACACTAGACTAGATGAGAGAGCTAGTCAACTTGCACAACCAATGTAGAATAGCAGTATGAGGGCTTATTAATCCATTTTGGTCACTAACGTATAGAGTTTGTAATATAGTGGGCATTAACCTTTAATTTGTAACTTGGTTGTAATTAACCTATAACCTTTTATACATTGTGGTCATTCCGTTAAATGTTCATCCAAAAACTCCGTTAAGTGTTGATTGATATCAACAAGCCACCTCATCATTTTTCTACGTAACCTCTTTCCATGTCACCTAATTGGACCTAGACTCGACCCAACCAATCTACTCAACCCAACCCAAAATTCAAAGCTCATTCTAACGTACTCTTCTTCTTCCCCGTCATCTTCTCCACTTTCACTTCCTCCATCGAGCATCTGAAACGATTAATTGTCCACTTCCTATGTCAGACTTCTGAAATGACCCATTAATCGTAAGCTGAAGGATATGAAGTTAAGGTTAGGGCGAGAAGTGGGTGTTTCTGAGGGGTCGAAGGGAGTTGTCGCTTTACCTTGTTTAAAAAAAATTGCAGACAGCAACTTAGTCAACCTAGAAACCCTTTTCACAAGGAAAAACAATTATCATGTTTGAACACGGATTAACCAAGCAAATCCACTTCCCAAGTGGATTAGGTGGTGGGCGGTAGATGGGAAACGAAATTTCTGACGTATTTTTACTTTACTGTTGACTCTTCTTCTTCTACCCTCACCCATACGGTTGTAATGTTTGCTCTTTTTTTCCTAGACAAATTTCTCACTCTGTTCTTCATTAACGAAATATCTAACTTCTTCTTCACTTCTGCTTCTCTTGAATCAAACCCTCACATCCTAATTTGAAGTCTTAAAGCTAGGGTTATTCACTCTTGACAGTAATAAGTCGAGGATTTTCTTTCTAACCTCAACCCCATCTTTCATCTTGTTCCGCTCTCGTCGCCTGGAACAATGAGGGAGCCGACCCGGTCGCCTGAGTGACTCCGAGTCGCCTCGCAATAAGAGAGTGAGGGCAGTAATCAGAATGGATGATGAGGAATGAAAGGAATGATGATGTAACAGAGTGTACCTAGGGATTGCTCCCAGAATTTGGTCGTGATCGTCAGTCTGTCCAGTCCTTCTGCATTTATAGCCTGGCAGGTCTGCCAAGACCGTTGGGCAATGGTACGGCCCTAGCAAATCTCGCCACGTGTCACCGAATCCTAACCGTCGCTTGGTGAAGACGAAACTGAAGAATTAGGTCAATCGAGGGGAGTTGTTCCTCGTTGATTCCTTAGATTTATTATTGATCTAGGTATTACATATATATACAGGTCTGGAAGAGACCTTCCTTAATTAGACTTCTAACTACCATATATAACCTATATACAAAAAAGGAAGATAAATACAAAGAAGGAAAGAGAATAACTATCATTATTCTCCACACTCCCCTCAAGCTTGGTATAGTGTTGATCAGGCCAAGCTTGGACTTGAAATGTTCTAATAGATCTTTGGACAGTGCCTTAGTCAAGACATCAGCCGTTTGTTGTCTTGATGGAACATAGCTCACATTGATAATTCCTTGTTCCACCTTCTCTGTTATGAAATGTCTGTCTATCTCCACATGCTTCGTTCTGTCATGATGGACAGGGTTCTTAACAATGCTCAGAGCTGCTTGACTGTCTGTGAACATGTGAACTGTATCATGTCCTGGCAAGTTCAGCTCTTTTAGGACTCGTTGTATCCACATAGCTTCCTGTATACCAAGAGCTAGTGCACGGTACTCAGCTTCAGCACTGCCCTGGCAACTACAGATTGCTTCTTGCTTCTCCACGTACTAGGTTGCCCCATACATAGGAACAATAGCCTGTGGTAGATCCCTAGACGTGACTTCACTCGCCCAGCTAGCATCAGTGTACATGTCTACTGATCTGCTTGTACCCTTTTTGAACATCAGTCCCAATCCAGGTGTCTTCTTCAAGTACCTGAGTATGTGAGTAACTGCCGTGAGGTGTTCTTCTGTAGGATTGTTCATAAATTGACTCACTACACTCACTGCAAAGGCAATGTCAGGTCTAGTGTGTGAGAGGTAGATCATTTTTCCCTACTAAACTGCTGGTACCTTCCTTTGTCAGTAGGCTTCACTTCTTTTTCTCTGCTGAACTGGATATTCGGCTGCATTGGAGTATCTGCTGGCTTGCATCCAGTCATCCCAGTCTCATGTAGTAGGTCCAGAATATATTTCCTCTGAGATATCAGTAGCTCATTACTTGTTCGAGCCACTTCCATACCAAGAAAATACTTCATTTTCTCCAAAATCTTTAAGCTCAAATTCTCTGCTGATTTTAACTTCAGTTTGCTTATCTCTTCATTATCATTCCCTGTGATGATAATGTCGTCGACATAGACAATAAGAATTGCTACTTTCCCATTGTCTCCATGCTTGACAAACATAGTGTCATCTGTTTGACACTGTTGGTAGTCATTCATGATCACAGTCTTCGAGAATCTTCAAACCATGCTCTCGGAGACTGCTTAAGTCCATATAAGGACTTCCTTAGTTTGCATACTGAATTTGCTCGTTGTTCATGGATCATTCCCTCTGGAATTTCCATGAACACCTCTTCTGTCAAGTTTCCATTTAGGAAGGCGTTCTTGACATCCATTTGGTGCAACGGCCAGTCCTCATTGACTGCCATGGATATCAAGATCCGGACAGTCTTCAACTTTGCCACTGGAGCAAAAGTTTCTTGGTAATCTATCCCAAATGACTGAGTAAATCCTCTAGCCACCAGACGGGCTTTATACCTCTCTATACTCCCATCTGAGTTGAACTTTGGTGTAAACACCCACTTACAGTCCACAGTTTTCTTCCCAGGAGGTAGAGGGACGATTGTCCATGTCTCATTCTTCTCCAAGGCTGCCAGTTCCTCAAACACAGCCTGTTTCCATTCTGGAATTTTCATTGCTTCAGCTATATTCCTGGGAACACCATCTAAGTGAGTGGTGAATGCCCGAAATTTAGGGTTCAGTCGTCCATAGTGCACATACCTCTGGATAGGGTGTCGGGTGCACTCCCTTACCCCTTTCCTTAGGGCTATTGGCCATTCCAAGTCATCATCAGCTGGTTCCACTTCCTCTACAGCTGCTTCGACTGTTTCAGTTTCACCCTGGGGATCATGAGTTTCAGTAGAAGGTAGAACCTCACTTTCTGGCCTCACAGTCTCATCCGGTTCACCTTCTTCAGGAATGTTGCCAGATTTCTTCCTCCTTTCATACACATTAATGATATCTGGAGATTTCTCCTTTCCAGCTGTCTGGAATTTCTCTCAGCACTGTGATGAAATTGATCGGCTGTGTTTCGGACATCCGGCACGACCAATCCATCCAAAGCAATGATGTTTTCCCAATCACGATCTTGAGCTTCCTCATACTGTACCCTCTCCCCCTGAAGCTCAGGATTGTAGTATGAGTGATTCTCAAAGAAAGTCACATCCATTGTGGTGAAAACTTTGCGGGTGATAGGCGAATAGCACTTGTACCCCTTCTGCCTTGATGCGTACCCAATAAAGACACATTTCTGGGCACGAGGGTCAAGTTTTGTTCGCTGCTGTTGTTGAACATGAACAAATGCTAAGCACCCGAAGACTCTAGGTTCAAGCTCAGACATGTATGCCTGTACATGTGGATGGGCTTGAACCAACACCTCCTTAGGTGTCCTGTACTGCAGAACACGACTAGGCAGTCTATTAATTAGATATGTGGCTGTGTAGCACTGCTTCCCCCCACAAGTACTTGGGTACATTGTTTGTAAACAGTAGGGCCCTAGCAGTATCTAGAAGATGTCTATTCTTCCTCTCAGCTATTCCATTCTGCTGAGGAGTGTCGACACATGAACTGCAATGTACAATTCCATTTTGAGACAGAAATGAACCCAAGACTGAGTTGAAGTAATCATGGGCATTATCTGTCTTGAGAACTTGAAGCTTAGTGTGAAACTGAGTCAGGATCATCTTATAGAACTCCTGAAATATGGCAGAAGTTTCTGATTTTTCTTTCATCAAAAATGTCCATGTGAGCCGAGTATGATCGTCTATAAACGTGACAAACCACTTGGCACCATTGACATTTTTAACCCGCGTGGGACCCCAAATATCGCTGTGAATTATAGCAAAAGGCTGAGTAGGCCTGTAGTCATTCCAGAATAAACACTTCTTGTGTGTTTTGCCAGTTGACACGTTTCACATTGAAAATCATTAGAAGATTTATTCCGAAATAACTTAGGCAACAATCTTTCCAAATATCCGAAGCTCGGGTGTCCCAATCTACTATGCCATAACATCACTTGGCTATCAATACTATTAGTACTACTAGTAGTTAAAGCTCTACTCTTCCTTCCACTCAATCCTTCATCACCAGGGCACCCTTTTATGATGAAGAGGTCTTCATGTAGTCTACCAGTTCCAATCGTCCCTCCGGAGCATACCTCCTGCAGGGAACAACGATCAGAACTGAAAACAGCCTTGCAATTTAAATCCCTAGTGATCTGACTAATGGAGATTAAGTTGCAGTGTAGGGTTGGAACATATAAGACAGGAAACAACTCAATATCATGACTGATCCGAACCCTGCCAATCCTTCAACTGGCGATAAGCTTCCATCTGCTATTCTAACTCCAGCTTTCTTAGGATAGCATTGATAATCATCCAACACTTCCTTAGAACCCGTCATGTGATCAGAACATCCTGAGTCTATTATCCATTGATCACATGTTGTAGAATTTACAGAATAGGCAGAAATCTGATTACCTCGGTTAGCAAATAACCCTGAGTATACATCAGGAGGGCTTGGCTGCGGTAGAGATGATTTGCTCATCATTTTCGAGAAGAGTTTCTCAAGGGCACCAGCTTGCTCCTTGGAGAATGGAGTTGGTTCAGGTTCCTTGTCCACCTGCTTCTCAGATGCAGCAACATGAGCACGCCTTCTCCTTTCAGATCGAGATTTCCAATCTGCCGGTTTTCCAATCAACTCCCAGCATTCGGCCTTCACATGCCACTGTTTGTGGCAGTGTTCACAAACAGGGATAGAGTCCTCATCCCGATCTCTGAGTTGAGATTGAGTCTGCTGCTGTCTGGCTCGTTGGTGGCTTCGGACAGCTAATGCAGAACTCTCTCCTTGGGATTTTATGTCAGGGATCATGAGTTGTCTCCTACTCTCCTCCCTCTTTATCTCAGCAAATGCCTCATTGAGGCTTGGGAAGGGCTTGGTGCTCATGATTCGTCCCTTGACATCATCCAGATTCTGACTGAGTCCCAACAGAAAATATAGAGTCCTTTTCTTCTCTGTGTGCTTCTTGAAGCGTTCTTGGTCAGCTGGTGTGTCCCAGACTTGATTTTCATACATATCTAGGTGCAGCCAATAGCGTCCTAGTATGTTGAAGTACTCCGTGACATCTTTGTCTCCTTGTTTGAGGTGAAACAGTTGTGTTTCGATCTCAAATAGGGCTGAAGAGTTGTCGACAGTTGAGTATGTGGTACGGGTGGCCTCCCAAATAGCCTGAGCAGTTGGGTGAAGAAGATAATTCTCCCCAATGTGTGGCATCATGGAATGAATCAGCCACGTACGTACCAAGTTATCATTCTCATTCCAGTTCTGGAACTGAGGGTCTTCAGGATCAGGTTGCTTGACTGCTCCCGTCAGATACCCTCCTCGGCTCCGACCAGTGATATGCATCTCCACGGTCTTAGACCATTGGAGGTAGTTCTTCCCATCCAGCTTATGCGTGGTGAGGATTCCAGCATAGTCAGCTGTTGCAGGGCCATGGTGCTCGAGGATCCTCCAGATGCACCTCCACAACATTCACAACACTGCTACTGGTGGCTGCTGTTGTCATGGTTGTAGACTAACAGTGAAGATTATTGATTTAAGAAGTAGAAGAAGAAGAAGAAGAAGAGCCAACCGAGAATAGACGTGCGGCGACGGAAGAGTTAGGTCAGAGAAGGCTCGATACCATGAAGAATTAGGTCAATCGAGGGGAGTTGTTCCTCGTTGATTCCTTAGATTTATTATTGATCTAGGTATTACATATATATACAGGTCTGGAAGAGACCTTCCTTAATTAGACTTCTAACTACCATATATAACCTATATACAAAAAAGGAAGATAAATACAAAGAAGGAAAGAGAATAACTATCATTATTCTCCACAGAAACCTTCAGGATGGCTCCACGTGGCCTTCTAGGGTTTTCCTCAAATGGGTAAGCGCATAACATCGCCCCAGGGCCCTTCCTGGGCCACGACTGGGCCTACTCAGAGCGACCTTCAAGGCACCTGGCCGGTCAACCCTCGCTTAACATGCTGACCCGCTCCTTGGGCCATATCTGGGCCTGCTTTTCAGGCTTTTTAGATAGTCGCCCGGTCAATCCTCGTCGGAGGCGTTGACCTTCCTTTCTGGGTGTATCCCATCGCCTACTGGGCCGACCCGACTCAGGGTGGCCCATCATGAGCCCCCTAGCCCGCTTGTGTGCTTGTCGCCAAGCATACTGGCGGACTATTCTTTTTTTTTTCTTTCGTCGCCTGCTGCACTCCTCGTGGTACCCTACCTTCGCCACAGCTGAGGGGCAGTCTAGTCTTTTCCTTTCATAGTAGCCCCCTAACTCGATTATTGCCTACGGGATAGCCCCCTCTTTTTATATTCCCCCTTTATGGGTCGTGTTGCCCAATCACCGCCTCTCACGGCTTGCGTCTCCGAGACGCTTCCCTTTTCGCAATGCCAATAGCTCCATCCGTCTTTTCAACTGCCGCGCCGTTTCCGTTCCCGATGTAAGCCACTCAAACGTCTCCGCCTTTCCCTTATAAAAACGCTCCACTCCCATCAGTCTTTCTCTCCTTTCTCTGTCACTTTGCTCCTTTACCTCCCCCTTGCTTTTCTTCCTCAACCGTTCCTGCCTTTCCTACTCTGTCCGATCTCTCTTTTTTTCTCCAGATGTCCGACGATCTTGACTACCTTCTCAGCTGTCCTGGTATGTCTCTGTTCTTTGCTTGAATTTTCCTTCGTTTTTCCTTTTTACCTTCGCCGACTGCCCTTTCTGCTATCTAGCTTTTTCTCTCTAAAAACCCCTTGTATACTAAGGCTTCAATGGCCTCATCATCAACTGATTCAGAGAGAACTTCCTCCAACGCCTCTCAAAGCTCTCCCGACCCTTCTGAACCCAAAGAATGGGGAATGCACCAGCTTGGATTCGTTCCCGGATTCCGCCCTTGGTCTGTGGACATGACAGCCCCCATCTCTGACCAAGGCTATACTGTCCGAGCTTGGAGGGACATGTGGTACGACGGCCTTGGCCGTGATCGCTACGTCATCGGGCCAGGCTATTTTCCCTATCTTTCTGCCACCACTATCTGCTCTTTCCTCCCAAAACTTTCTCTTCCGACCTGTTGGGATTACGCTGCTCCCTCATTCCTGTCGACGATTGGGAATTGTCCCGGAGGCTGGCATGGTGTGTGGTCAGAGAGCTTTACCAACGGTCTGCGCCTTCCCCCTTCTCCATTTGTTGTATCCCTACTCCAGAACCTCAAAGCGTCGCTTGGCGCCTATACCGCGACCTCATGGTCCGTTGTAGCCAGTTTTGAGATATCTTGCCAACGCGAGAAAATTACTCCTACCCTTCGTCTTTTTTTCCCTTTTGTATAGTGCCAAAAATAATACCAACGGCCTTAGTTTTTGTAAAGCGAGGTCCGTATAGGAATGTGGGGATGCGGGGAACAGTTAAACCGCATCCTACATGGTATCATGCCTTTTTTTACTTTAAACCCTCGCCTGAAGACACTTGGACGACGGCCCTTCCACCTTGCTGGTCGCGAGGCGACGCCAATAACTTCCCCCGTGGTCACTCAGCCACGGAGGTCAAACAACAGCTTCTGTTATTTATCAACAGGGAGAGCTTCAATCTGAGCGACCCCCTCACCCTAAAACAAGTCCTGGCGAAGCTGCCTGGAGGTAGATGGGACCATCTTCCCTCATTTTTTAAGTTTATCCCCGCTTTCTATCATCTCCTGTCGCGCTCCTTTTGCCTTCCTGTTTCTGACCCTTTTCTACTCCCTTGTGCAGGGATGACAGATATCTCTAGCGTGCTGATCAGCACGTCAGCTCGTGGGTCAATCACCACGACTCAACCACAGCACGTGCCGCCACCGGAAGTTGAGTTGCCACCCTCTTCGCCTCATGGGAAGGGCAAGAAACGGGGAGCGCGCCGCTCCCGCGAGAAAAAGTCATCGCCTGCGGCAGTGCCAACCAAGCGACGCAAGTCTTCTTCCGCCGGTGCATCAGATCCAATCATTGGTGCATCAGATCCAATCATTGCTGTGGAAGACGATCGGGTCGAGACAGCAGATCCCCCGCCAACTACCACCGTCGCCGACCCAGAATTGCCTCCTACCACGGAGCCTTTTGACGCGTCAATGCCCGAGCCCCCTCCTCGGCGCCCCGGGAAGGAAAGCCAAGCTCCTGTAGAGCGAGAATCTATTTCCTTCATCCAGGACGACTCACCTTTGTCGCCTCATAACGATGAAGAGAGTCGCCGTGCCTTATCACAATCGCGTCCTAACAGACTTCCTGGCGCCCGAGTACGAGAAAACCGGAAGGCTACTTTCCTGTAGTCTATCCCCAGCGATCACACTTTTCAGCTGACGTGGCCCGGGATATCGCAGAGGAGCTGACCTCCGGAGTTCGAAGGGCCTGGATGATGTGAAAGTTGGTGACTTTCATCCCGCGATGGGGAATGTTTACGTCAAGACATCACGAGGTTCTTTTTTAATCGGCTCTCCTCCTTTTATTTCATGTGTTCGAGTTTCGAAGATTCAATCGACCGTCCTCTTGCAACATGTATGACCTTTTATTATATTGTTCAGATGTTATTGGCGCTAAGCATTGCGGACAAGTCGCGCGACTGCTGATGCGCAAGGCTCGTGAGCTTCGCGACGATCACGCAGCTCTGCAGCGCCGCCTGGACAACGAAGAGGTAAGCAAAACACTTCACTAGGGATGATGATGATGCTTCGTTCCGTCCCTGTCTTTGTTGCGGTGTGTGTTTTTTTTTACCATTTTTGTTTTACCTCTTTCAGTCTGATCATCAAGCTACCAGGAACGAGCTTAGTCGCCTGACCGAAGGCTCACTCTCAGCTCGAGCAGAAACTAAGCGAGGCCTCCTCTGCCGTGGAGCGCCTGACTCAAGATTTGTCGACCAGCGGGCCTCGATTACTAGCTTAGAGAGGAACCTGGCTGAGGCGAAGAAGCTGCCTCCTCGTCCGCCAAGAAACTCCAGGATCAAGATGTTCTTCAGAGGCAGATTCGGACGCTGACAAAGGGAGAGAGACGCCGCTCTTGCAGCGCAGAAGCAAGCGACGGAGGAGAGGGATAAGGCGCAGAAGCTGGCTGACACAATGACAGCGGAGAGGGATCGCTCGTTAAGGGTCAAGGAGGAGACCGAGGCACTCAGCGCTCGGCGTATATGACTGCTGTATCGCTGATCCGAAGATCCATTCCTGTGATCCTGACCGCCATTTGTCAGAAGTTCGTCGCCGTTGATGGGGCCTTTCCCCTCCTTTCGTTCGACGCGAATTTCTCACGGCGTCCTTCAGGGCTGTGAATCGCTTGCTGAATGGCGTGCCTATCCCAATACCCGACGTCGACCCTGAGTACATCCCGTGATGAAGGAAGTACAGGCGGCGGATCAGGAGTATATAGCAGCGGAGAAGGCCAGAGGGCTCGTGCCAAAGCTGAGGCGGCCGCGAAGGCGAAGGCAGATGGTGGAAGAGGGGAAAAGCTTTTGAAAAGAGCCTGTCATCCTCCCAAGGCGAGCGTGGCAAGGCTCGGGGCAAGGGAAAAATGATGACTTGTGTGTTTTTTTTTTTTTTTTTTTGTTGTTTTTATTTATAAGACAAAAGTCCGTGAACTGGGTAAGCGCCCTTTATTTTGCCCTGATCTTATAAAGTAAGTCGTAAGCGATTGTCTTGAAAGCCGTAGCGCGATTGTTTGCAGCCGTCAAAGGGCGACACCATATTTTTGCCTTAGCGATTGGTGATTGTAATGAGCGATGTTTTGCCTTTCTATAATGTCAATTAGGCGATGTCGCTTCATTGAAGCCTTAGCGAAATTTGAACACTTAGGCCTCGTAGGCGAGATGAGTCCCATGTCGTACGGGAATTGTGGCGATTAAGCGACTTCTTTAAGTCATAAGTTTCAGGTGATATCAATGGCGATGGTGAGAGATAAATGATAAAAACAAGCCGTCCAGCGATATAGCTATCGGACGCTTTTTTCATTAATGATGGAAATGAAAAAAAAACCATACATGCTTCTTAGGCGACTACTCATGGTACTTGCGGAGATGCATCGCATTCCAGGTCCGGGGGATCTTTGCTCCGTTCCAGCCTGGCTAGCTTGAAAGTGTTCGCTCCTATAACCCTTCTGATTTGAAACGGTCCTTCCATCCAGGATCAAGCTTCGCGGCTCCCTCTGATGGCCTAAAGATCTTTCGCAGCACTAGATCACCCCAATTTGATGTGATGCGGCCTTAACTTTTTGTTGTATCGTCTGGCTAGCATCTCCTTTTCTGCTATTAACCTCATTTGGGCGACCTCGCGCTTCTCTTCTACCATATCGAGACTATGGACAAGGTTTTGCTCATTGTCCTCTGGGTTGTAGCTATCCAAACGGACGGAAGGTATTGTTATTTCTACTGGGAGGACCGCTTCTGATCCATAGGTCAATGTATAAGGCGACTCGCCTGTTGACGTTTTGTAAATCGTTCTATGTGCCCATAGTACGTGATCGAGCTCCTCCACCCACGTGCCTTTCTTGCCTTCGATCCGTCGCTTTAAACCCCCGCAATATAAGTTTGTTTGCTGCTTTCAGCTTGCCCGTTGGCTTGTGGGTAAGCGACCGAGGCGAATCGTAGGAGGATCTTGTATTCTTGGCAGTACGCCTGAAAGCTCCGGCAATCAAACTGGGTGCCATGGTCACATATAATGCTGTGAGGGATGCTGAATCGTGAGATGATGTGTTTGAATGTGAACTTCTCAATCTGCTTGGCGGTGATGCTGGCCGTCGCCTCAGCCTCAATCCATTTTGTGAAGTAGTCTATGGCTACGATCAAGTACTTACGCTTCCCCAGGGGCTTCAGGAAAAGGTCCCAAAAATATCCATTCCCCACTGAGCGAAAGGCACGGGCTAACAATCGCCTGCAAAGCGGTGGAAGGCAATTTATGAAAATCGGCATATTCTTGACACTTGTGACATTTTTTAACCAACTCCGTTCGCCTCTCGTCGCATTGTCGGCCAGTAATAACCTTGGTATAGTAGATTCTTCTCTAGGCTTTTAGAGCCTAAGTGTGTCCCACAGACTCCTAGGTGTACTTCCCGGAGGCTATAATCAGCGTCCACTGGGCCGAGGCATCTTAAATAAGGACCTGCGGCGGACTTTCTGTACAGATCGTCGCCTATTAAAGTGCATCTGCTGGCTTGCCTCCTTGCTTTTGTAGCCATCGCCTGATCCTCCGGGACTGTGCCATCCTTAAGGAACTTAAAATGGGAGTTCGCCAATCGTCCTGTGTGCCTTCATCGTCTTGAGACCCGTTAATCTGGAAGCATGCGTTTAGCTTCACCTCCTTTTCCACTGTCACCATTCTGGCCTCGTCAAAGTCAACCCACCGTGGCTAGCTTTGATAGTGCGTCAGCGTGGCAATTCTCTTCTCGGGCGATTTGCAAGATGTCGACCCTGGTAAAATCTGCCAGGGCTAGCTTTATCTCATCGAAGTATGGCATTAATGACTCCTCTTTAATTTCAAACTACCCCATTTAACTGGTTGACCACCACTGCTGAATCAGAAAAAATTTTTACATATTTGACCCCCATACTTCTTGCAATTCTGAGTCCTGCCTCCATCGCCCCATATTCGGCGGCGTTGTTGGTTCTAGGCGACGCGAAGCGCAGGGCGACTTCATGGATAGCTCCTTCTGGACTTTTTAGTACTAGCCGGCTCCCGACCCATTTTTACTGGAGGCACCATCCGTAAAGAGTGTCCAAGTTTTGGCTCTCTCTCTTTTTCTTCCTGCACTGCTCCTTCCACTATAAAATCAGCGAGGACCTGGGCTTTGATTGCTGTTCTTGGTTTGTACCGGATGTCATATTCACTGAGCTCAATAGCCCATTTTGCAAGTCGCCCCGCCACGCTCATTGTCCGCAGAGCATTTTGTATTGGCAGGTTGGTTAATACTGTTATGGTATGAGCCTGGAAGTATGGTCGGAGTTTTCTTGCCGCACATACCACAGCATAGGCCATCTTCTCGATGGCAGGATACCGAGTTTCAGCGTCGACCAACGTTTTGCTTGTGTAAAAAATGGGCTGGTCGCTTCGTTCCTCCCGCCGCACTAACACCGCACTTACCGTTGTTGGTGAATCGCAATGTACATAAATAACTCATCGCCTCCTTGGGTGAGGCCAGCACCGAGGAGTGACTAAGAATTGCTTGAGTTCTTCAAACGCCTTATCACATCTGTCATTCCAGGCGAATTTTGACGCGTTCTTCAGAATAGAGAAAAACGGAGCGCATCGCTCTGCCGCTTTTGGAATGAACCGATTAATAGCCGTTATTCTTCCGGCTAGAACTTGTACCTCCTTAACCGTTTTGGGTGGTGCCATGGCGGAGATGGCCTCCAATTGTGCCGGATTCGCCTCTATTCCTCGCCGAGTGACCAAGTACCCTAAGAATTTGCCTGACGTTAGCCCCAAAAAAAACACACTTCTGTGGGTTCAACCGAGCGCGTACCGTTGTAACGTTTCAAACGTTTCCTTCAAATCGCTTAGATGGTCGTCGCTCTTCTTACTCTTTACCAGAAGATCGTCGACGTATGCTTCTAGGTTACGTCCTCGCTGCTTAGCGAAGACCATATCTATCATCCTTTGATAAGTTGCTCCTGCATTTTGAGGCCGAAGGGCATAACTTTATAACAATAGTTCGCCATAGGAGTCATGAACGCCGTTTTCTCCTGATCCTCTTGATTGAGTGGTATCTGATGATACCAGAGAACAATGTCGAGAAAAGACAATACTTCGTTATTTGCTGTGGCGTCGACTAGCTGTTCAATGTTCGGGAGTGGGTAGGCGTCTTTTGGACAGGCATCGTTTAGGTTGTGAAATCAACACACATCCTCCATGCTCCCGATGATTTTTTAACCAGGACCACATTGACAGCCATTCCGGATATTGAACATCCTTGATAAAACCTGCCTCCAGTAGTTTGTCTATCTCTTTGTAACGGCTAGTTGTCGCTCACCGCAAATATTTCTTCGCTTCTGTTGTACTGGGCGACAGCTTTTGTCGATGGATAAGCAATGCTTCACAATTGAGGGTCTATCCCAGGCATATCGCTGGGGTGCCATGCAAATAGATGTGAATATTGCCTGATTAATGTCTTTTATCGCCTGTCTGGCCTCTTGGTTTAGGTATGTTGACAGCCTCACTGTTCTCTCTTCATCGCCTTCCCACAAAGTTACAGGGACGTCAGATTCTGCTGACTGTATTCTTTCTCTACCTCTCCGTTCCCTCCTCCAGGTCGATTTTGTAACATGCTCCTTTCGTCGCTGCCCGATAGCATCGCCTAGCCACCTCCGGGTGTCCCCAAGCGACTCCGACGCCATCCTTGGTGACGAACTTTAGCACCTGATATACTGGTGAAGAGATTGCCTGGAAAGCGACAAGCGCCGGTCGCCCCAAAATTATGTTGTAACGAGGATCGACAATCCAACACATGGAAATCTATAGATTGCACCGCCTTAATCTGCTCATCGCCTATCATGACCTGTAAGGTAACGATCCCTTTAATGGGCACCTGGTGGCCAGAAAAAACCTGTAATAGTTGTCTTTGTCGGTCTTAGGCTTGAAATGGGGGAGCTTCATCTGCTGGAAAAGTTCCCAGAACAGGATATCAGCTGAGCTTCCTTCGTCTACCATTACCCGCTCACTCGACTCCGGAGCGTTACAATCTGAATCACCATTGCCTCCAGGCTAGGCCCTCTACTTTTAATTATGTCATCCTCCGAAAACATGATTGGAGACTGTCGTGCCTCATTGGTTTATGATCAACACCTCTTTACAATCGCTTGACTGCTTTTTTGTCGAACAGCTTTCCTCCTCCAAAAATAGTTTGATAGACTTTCGTGATTTCTTCCGTATCATTTGCCTTTTTGGTCGCATCGCCCTGCGGCTCTTGCAATCGGGCGAAAACTGTTTTTCTAGGTTGGTCGTTTGGGACTGGGCTATCTTCTTTGTTATTTGAACTCCTTTCTTTTCGCTTGTCTGGAGAATAAAGTCTTTTAGGCGACCCTCCTTAATCCATCGCTCAATTTCATTCTTGAGCTGCCGGCATTCTTCTGTGGTGTGACCGTGTGAATCATGGAAGTTGCAGAATTTTCGGGGGTTACGCTGCTCAGGGTCGCCTCGTAGTGGCTCGGGCCACTGAATGTGGTGATCCTTGTGCTGCATGTACAGGAATACCTCTTTCCGGGATCGGTTGAGCGGAGTGTATTCTCTTCTGTCTTCCTGATACGTGCGTCTATCATTGTTTTTCCTATCGTCCCTATTTTCCCTTCTTTCAGGAGACCGCTCCATTCTCTGCCACCGTCCTCGCCTATCAGTGCCGTCATGCGACGCATCCGCCTGTCCGTCTTTTCGCCCTTTTCGGCTATCGTCCCACCCCAATCTCCGCTAACTGCTCCTCAATGAGAATGATACTATTTATTCTGGCCTCCAAGTTGGACAGAGTAGTAGGTTTTTTCTTTACTAACGCCTCCTTCAGTCCCCTATTGTGCGTCGCTTGGATCATACTTGCAGTAGCAATGTCTAAAGTCACGTCTCTAACGGACTGTACCGTGCTGAGCCATCTCTCAAAGAAATTTTTTAGCGACTCCTCCGGCCCGCTGTCGCAAGTTAACTAGGACCTGTACTGGGACCTTTCGGTGTCGCCTGCTCTCATACTTCATCAAAAAAACCCTGGCAAATTCATCCCATGTGTGAATAATTCCTTCTGGCAAGCTCATGTACCACTCTCTGCTGCCCCCTCCTAAAGTGGCTGGGTATGCTCTGCAGAACGCTGCATCGCTGGCGCCCTGCATTTGCATGGCGATTTGAAATTCTGCAGATGCTCTTCAGGATCGCCCAAAACCCCCAAAAATTTCTCCATGTTTGGTGGGACCAAGCCAACCGGCAGTGTTCGGCGAAGATGGTCCCTTGCCAGAGGTTGCCGAATGACCCTCTGTTCGGCTCCAGTTTCGACTAGCGGTCGAAATGCCCGTAGCATTTCTGCGTGGGTGTCATTGTCCGGGCCTGGACGTGTTGAGCTTTGGGTGCCTGCGCCTGCTGAGCGATAACAGTTTTTAATAATTGAGTAAGCTCCAAATTCTGCCTTTCCAGCACCTGGAAACGCTGTTCGAGGACTTTATATGCTCTGAGTTCGGTGCTTCTTCCTGTACCACCCCCTTTCCTCTGGAGCCACGAGGATATATGAGGAATCAGTGTCTGTATCTCTAGGCACCTCCTCTTCCTCTAAATCATTTCTCAAGTTTCTTCCCTCTAGTGGTATGCCTTGGGCTCCAGGGTTCACGTATTTCAATGGTGTTTCCTCCGTCTCTCCTTCGGCCTTACGTTCGATGCTTCTCCTACCATCCTTCCAATATTCCCCTGCTCTATTGTTCAGTTTCTTCAGTTCTTGATTAGTACCCCTATCTGGCGCGCCAATTGTTCCGCTCTCGTCGCCTGGAACAATGAGGGAGCCGACCCGGTCGCCTGAGTGACTCCGAGTCGCCTCGCAATAAGAGAGTGAGGGCAGTAATCAGAATGGATGATGAGGAATGAAAGGAATGATGATGTAACAGAGTGTACCTAGGATTGCTCCCAGAATTTGGTCGTGATCGTCAGTCTGTCCAGTCCTTCTGCATTTAAGCCTGGCAGGTCTGCCAAGCCCGTTGGGCAATGGTACGGCGCCTAGCAAATCTCGCCACGTGTCACCGAATCCTAACCGTCGCTTGGTGAAGACGAAACCTTCAGGATGGCTCCACGTGGCCTTCTAGGGTTTCCTCAAATGGTAAGCGCATAACATCGCCCCAGGGCCCTTCCTGGGCCACGACTGGGCCTACTCAGAGCGACCTTCAAGGCACCTGGCCGGTCAACCCTCGCTTAACATGCTGACCGTTTTCCTTGGGCCATATCTGGGCCTGCTTTTCAGGCTTTTTAGATAGTCGCCCCGGTCAATCCTCGTCGGAGGCGTTGACCTTCCTTTCGGGTGTATCCCATCGCCTACTGGGCCGACCCGACTCAGGGTGGCCCATCACATCTCCTCCAGCTCACGAGTTGGGTCATTTCTATTGCTCTGCGGAGGAAGTGAAAGTGGAGAAGATGAGAGGGAAGAAGAAGGGTAATTAGAATGAGTTTTGGATTTTGGTTTGAGTTGATTGGTTGGATCGAGTCTAGGTTCAATTAGGTGACATGGCAAGAGGTGAATGTTGAGATGGCTTGCTGGTATCAACATTTAAAAAGGAGTTTTTGGATGAACATATACGAAATGACCACAACGTACAAATGCTATAAGTCAATGAGAACTAAGTTACAAATTAAAGATTAATCACTATGTTACAAACTTATAGGTTAATGAAAAAAAATAGATAATAAGTCGTAGTATGACTCTGTTTGGAGGAAGTGTCTTCCCCAATCGGTAAGAACAACCCCACACCCCTTTCCTCAGTTGGTTTTCTTCGTTTAAAGACTCCACAGACATCGACAAAATGGTACAAGTTTTCAGCCCTCTATTGAACATCTGGAAAGCCAGAAATGACTACTTCTTCGCGAGGACCAACCCAGATGAGGATCGTGTTTTTTATTTTGTTCAACGAGGACCTCACAAATTGGAACTCCGATCACATTCGTTCTGCAACACCTCTGTCCACACCATACATCCCCACCGTTCAATTAGTTTCACCGCCAAGTATTCCCAGTATTAAAATTTACACTGTGACGGGTCGTTCCTACACGACTCCCAGAAGGCTGCATATGGAGTTATCGTTTCGAACTCCGAAGGACTAATAACTGATGGGAAAGCGGAGACCTTCTACTTTCAATTCTCCTATTATTGCTAAAGCAAGGATTAAATTCAAGCTACCTTTTGGCCATGGCCATTGGCAGTCCGTGCTCCATTCTGCCGATTTTCAAGTGCTGATAACAGCTATCAACGGTCAGAAACATCGATGGTCTTGGGAAATGCTATGAATATTTGGGTCGTATTTTGGACCTGTGCAAGAATAGACTTGATATCTATTTTAGTTTTATCCCTAGAACGCTCAATGTCAAGCCTGATTGGGTGGCCCGTTCTGAGAGAAACGGTCTCCTCCATGAAGATTGGATCTCTCTTTGTAACCGTATTTTCCTTCATCATAGATTACAGTTAAAAAAAAAAAACTGTATGACTGTACGGGCTGCAATCCGGCTCCAACCCTTTCCAAGGGTTGGAAGCCTTCCAACCTTTTCTCAACCATTAGATCATGCTTTGACTCTTTGACCAATCCAATGGTTTAGATTGTTAGGGGTATTTAGGACTTTACACACACTATTTAATTTTTATATTTAGTTTAAATATATTAATACTTTACCCGTGACCAGCCGGCGACTCTCCGCGACCGCCGCCGTCGCCGACGACTTTTCCGGCGACCGGCCGCCGTCGCCGCGACATTTATTTTTTGAATTTTTTTAAAATTTTTTTTTTTGAATTTTTTTTGAATTTTTTTTTTCAATAATTTTTTTTTACTTAAAATAAATACTAGTTAACAGTGTTTTTTAACTGATAACTAGTTAACATCGTTTTTTGTTTGATGACTTGTTAACAGATTTTTTACTAACAGGTTAACCAACCGAGTTAACTAGTTAACTTATCAAGTTGTTAACTAGTTAACAAATTTTTTACTTGATAACAATATTTTTGTTGACTAGTTAACTAGTTATCAAGTTGTTAACTAGTTAACTAATCGAGTTAAACTTGTTAACAAATTTTTTAACCGATAACAGTTATTTTGTTAACTAGTTATCAAGTTGTTAACTAGTTAACCACCGAGTTAACTAGTTAACCGTACGAGTTAATTAGTTAAAAATATCAAATTGTTAACTAGTTACCCATTCAAGAAACTAGATAACACTTTTTTAAAATTAGTTTAACTATTAACACCTTTTTTTGCTGTTAACTATTAACCGTATTTTTTATTAACTAATAACTAGTTAACATAGTTTTTTAACGGATAACTAGTTAACATCGTTTTTTGTTTGATAACATGTTACCAGATTTTAACCTGATAACTATTAACAATGTTTTTTTTATTGATAACTAGGTAACATGATTTTTTAAAAATATTGTTAAACTAGTTATCATTTAAAAACCAGTTAACTAGTTAACATCATGACTAAGATAACTAGTTAACATTTTTTAAGATGTTAACTAGTTTATCAAAGATAGTTAACTAGTTAACCAATCGAATTAACTAGTTATCAAGTTATTAACTAATTATCTAATCGAGTTAACTATCAACCAATCATAGTTCAAAGATTATTCTAATATTGTCAACAACATAAAATTTAGTGACTGAAACTATAAATTTTTAAAATTGTTGCCGGGACAACCAAAGTATTTGTATTAGCAAAGTCAGTACTTAATAACAAATCAGTCACTAACTTCACTTGATAACAAATCAGTCATTTAAACCCTTAACTAATTAACAACACAGTCTTCTTCTTCAAACCTTCAAATCTTCAACCTTCTTCTCCGGTCAACCCCACCATGGCCGGCGAACCCGACTCCACCATCAGCGACTCCAAGAATACGCGGAAACCATCTCCCCATCTCTTGTGACCTCTGGGGCCTCTCTTCGGAACTCCGGCGAGGCTAAATCGGCAATCAAAATCGTGACCCGACGCCCATGGCCCTACTTCGAACACGGCTTCGCTCCGGCCTCCGATGAAGGAATAGAAGCAGTCGTTGGACTCCGGCGCTCCCTCTCCTCTGTTCCCGCTCCTGCGCCGCATCGCTGCTAATAGCCCCGCCGATAGTCGTCGTTGTTCCCATCTTCTTCCTTCCTCGATGATCCGGCGTGGAACCTCTCAATCGCCAGCCGATCAACCTTACTGCGACCCTTCTCTCTTTGATGAACAAGTTCAAGCAGCCGCCGTCATCGATCCTTGATTTCCGTCCCAAGCCCTTAACTCCTTCTGTACTTCTAGATTAGTGTTAAGGGTGGTCGAAGATCAGGCTTGACTGACCGACTTCATTGACGGCGCATTTCGTTCTGGCTCCTCATTTATGAGGTTTAATTCAATTTTTCAAAATTCCAAAAATTTGCCCCTTCGGTTTTTGGTTGGAACCGGTTCAAACCCTGAAAGGGTTGGGTCCGGATCTTCTGCCTGAGTGTACGTATGACCATTCAATTTTCTTCTTTTGCATTTAATGAAACTGGTCTGACCATTGACAGTGAACAACAATTACTATTGTACGAAATGTAATTATATAATAAATAAATAAAAAGCAACAAAGATTCGAGAAAAGGTCAATTGTGTAAATCGCAATACACGACCAGAAAAAAAAAGGAATTTGCAACTTGCAAAGCACCATGAATATAAAGGTAGCAGCCAAAGTAGAGCTGGTTGGCTCCACACTCTCTTTACCTCATTTTCTCTCTCTCTCTTTACCCTCTCCACTCCTCTCTTTACTAATCTTCAACAAAATTAGAAAGAAACAATTTCTCTTTCTCCAGCTCATCTCATCTCCGCAACCATCCAGAGTCGACTTCGTCTTCTTCAAAATTAAACCTAATCCTTCCCATGCTTCTTATTATGCTATCAATCCTTGAAAATATCCCATTACAAAAACTTCTATTTCCTGGATCCATGGGGGGTAATGGAAGCCACGTTGGAGAATCTCCTTTCACCACCATCGTCCTAAACCATCATCTGAACCTCCCTCCGAATTCATCTGCCCCATTTCCGGCACCTTGATGTACGACCCTGTCGTCGTCTCTTCAGGCCAGACTTTTGAGCGCGTCTCAGTTCAGGTCTGCCTTGACCTTGGCTTCGTCCCCATTCTCCCGATGATTCTGTTCCCGATTTTACCGCTGTTATCACCAATACGGCCTTCAAGAAGACGATTCTCAACTGGTGCGACAAGTCCGGTGCTCAGCACCCTCACCCGCCGGATTACGTCTTCGTCGAGAAAATCATGCGAGCCAAGATGATAAAGGAATCTTCTGCTTCCTCTTCATCAAGAGCGAGAATCCAGATCTTAGGGGTTTTTGAGAGGGAGCTGCTGAAGGCCGTGGCGGAGAATCGTCCGGTTCTCTTCTCCCCACGCTGCTACAGAGGTGAGTCCCCGAGTTACTCATTTCTACTCCACTTCCTCCGACGAATCCGTGGATTGTCGACGGAGGAGGAACTGCCGGTTCGCTAACTCCGCTTCCCTCGCTACGAAGCCAGCTTGCTACTCTCCCTCAACGTCCTCGAAAATTCCTCCGAGATGACAACCGAGTTTGAAACCCTACCCTAATTCAAACTCCGAGTGGTACGAATTCCGATTCTTTCTATTCAACTCCGGAGGAGGCCGAAATCGTGACGAAGCTAAAGAGCCCGGAAGTTCACGAGCAGGAACAAGGCGCGATACGCTGAGGAAGCTTAGCAGAACCAGAGACGATATCGAGGACAATATGTACGCCTCGGTGCTGTCGGGTCTACGAGCGCCATAGCGTCGAGGTACAGCGTATTGCAGACGAACGCCATGGCTTCGTTGGTGAATCTGCCCTGGAAAAAATCTAACAAGGTGAAGATCGTGAGGTCCGGATTCGTGCCCTTTTGATCGATCTACTTAAAGGAGGATCCAGCGAGGCGAGGAGCACGCGGCGGGAGCGCTGTTCAGCTTAGCGCTGGAAGACGAAAACAAGATGGCGATAGGGGTTTCTAGGAGCATTGCAGCCGCTGATGTACGCGTTGAGATCCGAAAGCGAGCGGACTCAGCTAGACTCAGCTCTGGCGTTGTACCACCTGACACTAATTCAGAGCAACCGAGTGAAGCTAGTGAAGCAGGAGCAGTTCCGACACTTTTGAACATGGTGAAGGTGAGAGGGCTGTCGAGCAGGCTACTGCTAGTGCTGTGCAACCTGGCAGTGTGCGGGGAAGGAAGGTCGGCAATGCTGGACGGGAACGCGGTTGCAATACTAGTGGGAATGCTAAGAGAAGGAGGAGGGGATGTGGAGGGTGCAGGGTGAGGGAGAAACTGCGTGGCGGCACTGTACTCACTGAGCCAGGGAAGCTTGAGGTTCAAAGGGCTAGCTAAAGAGGCTAGAGCAGGAGAAGTGTTAAGAGAAGTGGAGGAGAGAGGAGTGAGAGGGGCAGAGAGAAGGCGAGGAGGATAATGCAGATGATGAAGGGAAGAGGAGAGGTGGAGGATGATGAGTCGGAAGTTGATTGGGATGAGATACTGGAATCAGGTGGATTTAGTCGATCTCGGTACGAGGAATAGCTAGTGCCGGCGGGACCAAACATGAGGGTGCTCCGAATTCACTGAGTTTTGAT
>JAVBHU010000275.1:20000-27307 GCA_034768395.1 Linum lewisii | reverse complement strand
CCGGCACCGGGCAGCGCGGGTCTCTCGGCCCTGCATCCGGGGCTGTGTCCGAGGCCCTTGGCTTGGTGGCTCGGCCTGGCATCCGGTGCTGATCGGAGCCCTTGGCTTCGTGACTCGGCCGGCATCAGGGGCAGGGCCGGGGCTCTTGGCCCGGCATCAGGGGCTGGCCCAGGTCTCTCGGCCGGCATCAGGGGCTGGCCCGGGTCTCTCGGCCCTGCATCGGGGGATGCCTCGGGGCCCTCGGCATTGCATCCGGGGTTGGACCGGGGATCTCGGCCCTGCATCCGGGGCTGTGTCCGGGGCCCTTGGCTTGGTGGCTCGGCCTGGCATCCGGGGCTGGTTCGGGGCCCTTGGCTTCGTGACTCGGCCCGGCATAAGTTGCAGGGGCAGGGCGGGGCTCTCGGCCGTGCATCCGGGGCTGGCCCGGGTCTCTCGGCCTGCATCCTGCATCCGGGGTTGGACCGGGGATCTCGGCCCTGCATCCGGGGCTGTGTCCGGTGCTCTCGGCCCTGCATCCGGGGCTGTGTCCGGTGCTCTCGGCCCTGCATCCGGGTGTGCAGCAGCAAAAGAAAAATATTCGAGAAATATTTAATACTAATCCAAAAATTATGAAACTTTGTATCATGAATGGTTATGGTATGCTTAACATCTCTGCAAAATTTCAGATCAAAACTCCTTAAAATGAAGATTTTATGGGGGGGTGTGACTCCTCGGCTATATTGATGTCTACCCGTGGGAGAGAGGAAAAGTTGCTATTTGCTCTATAGGGGGGTGGTGCCGACCCCCTCGGTGGCCGACCGTGCGCTTGACCCTGGCCACTGTCCCTGAGCATGCTTGGTTATCCGCAGGGCACCCCACGGGGCAAGGTGGGTGGGCCGTCGGCCGGCGGCGTGGTCGCCGGCGGCTGGTCGCCGGCGGTCGGCATTCGGTGGTCAGTCGGCCTTTTCAAGGTTTAGTGGGTCTAATTTATCGGTGTTTCCGGCCCTTCCGCTGGCCTCCACTGAGTCTTCCGCATGGTAGACCGTTGCAGTTTGGCTCCCGATGGTTATTGTCGGTCTCCGGTGGTTGCCGTTGCGGCGTGTTGGTAGTATCTCGGGTGGCCTGGGTGTACGTCCCGTTCGATCTTTGTCCGGTTCTACGGATCGCAAGGCCTTCGTGCGGCGACGCATCATTCAAATTTCTGCCCTATCAACTTTCGTGGTAGGATAGAGGCCTACCATGGTGGTGACGGGGGACGGAGAATTGGGTTCGATTCCGGGGGGGAGCCTGAGAAACGGCTACCCCAAACCAAGGAAGGCAGCAGGCGCGCAAATTTCCCCAACCTGACAGGGGAGGTATGACAATAAATAACAATACCGGGCTCATTGAGCTGGTAATTGGAATGAGTACAATCTAAACCCCTTAACGGTACCCATTGGAGGGGAAGTCTGGTGCCAGCAGCCGCGGTAATTCCCGCCCAATAGGTATATTTAAGTTGTTGCAGTTAAAAAGCTCGTAGTTGGCCCTTGGGGTTTGGGCGGCCCGTCCCCCCTCACGGTGTGCACCGGCCCTCTTGTCCCTTCTGCCCGGGGATGCCTCCTGGGCTTAAATTTGGCCCGGGGGGGTGCCTCCGGGGCAGTTTCTTTTAAGAAATTGAGTGCTCAAAGCAAGCCTACGCTCTGAAACATTGCATGGGGTAACTCACAGGGTTTCGGTCCTATTGTGTTTGGGCCTTCGGGATCGAGTAATGATTAACAGGGACGTCGGGGGGGCATTCTATTTCTAGTCAGAGGTGAAATTCTTGGGTTTATGAAAGACGAAAAACTGCGAAAGCATTTGCCAAGGATGTTTTTATTAATAAGAAAGAAAGTTGGGGGCTCGAAGACGTCAGATACCTCCTAGTCTCAACCCTAAACGTGCCGACCAGGGATCGGCGGATGTTGCTTTTTGGACTCCGCCGGCACCTTATGAGAAACCCAAAATCTTTGGGGTTCGGGGGGGGTATGGTCGCAAGCTGAAACTTAAAGGGAAAGACGGAAGGGGACCCCCCAGGAGTGGGCCTGGGCTTAATTTGACTCAACACGGGGAAACTTACCAGGGCCAGACTAGTAAGGTTGCAGACTGAGAGCTCTTTCTTGATTCTATGGGTGGTGGTGCTGGCCTTCTTATTGGTGGAGCGATTTGTTGGTTAATTCCGTTAACGAACGAGACCTCGCCTGCTAACTAGCTATGCGGAGGCACCCTCCGTGGCCAGCTTCTTAAGGGACTATGGCCTTTTAGGCCAAAGGGAAATTTGAGGCAATAAAGGTTGGATGCCCCTTGTGTTCTGGGCCCACGCGCGCTACATGATGTATTCCGAGTCTATAGCCTTGGCCGAAGGTCTGGGTAACTTTTTAAATTTCATCGTGAGGGGATAGATCATTGCAATTATTGGTCTTCAACGAGGAATTCCCCAGTAAGCGCGAGATCAGCTCGCGTTGACTACGTCCCTGCCCTTTGTACACACCCCCCCGTCGCTCCTACGATTGAATGGTCCCGGTGAAGTGTTGGATCGCGGCGACGTGGGTGGTTCGCCCCCGGCGGGCGTCGCGAGAAGTTCACTGAACCTTATCATTTAGAGGAAGGAGAAGTCGTAACAAGGGTTTCCGTAGGTGAACCTGCGGAAAAGGGTCATTGTCAAAACCTGCCCCCCCCGAATGACCCGCGAATTGTTTTAAATGCGGGGAAAGGCTGATGTTTGGTGTGCCCTAGGGCCACCACGCGAAGGCCTGCCTTGCTCGGCGGGGGGGTTTTACCACCATGTTATGCCTCCCCCCACAAACTAAAAACCCGGCGCGGAATGCGCCAAGGAATACTACGAGTGACGACCCCGTCATGGGGCCCGGTCACGGTGTGCAGGATGGAGCGACCCCCAACTTTTAAAAAGAAAATGACTCTCGGCAACGGAATCTCGGCTCTCCATCGATGGAAGAACGTAGCAAAAAGCGATACTTGGTGTGAATTGCAGAATCCCCTGAACCATCGAGTTTTTGAACGCAAGTTGCCCTGAAGCCATTTGGTTGGGGGCACGTCTGCCGGGGTGTCACACAAATCCCCCTCCCCCAAAAATTTTGGGAAGGTGCGGATTCTGGCCTCCCATGGCGGGGAAGAGCCTACTGGAGGGAAAATAAAAATGGGAAAGGGACGGGGGGTGGTTTGAAAAAATATGGTTTTTTAGTGGGGGGTTGCTCCCTTTGGGGAAAATTATGTGGAATGGGGGTTTTTTTATTAGAAATAATTGGAACCCCAGGTCAGGGGGGAACACCCGCTGAGTTTAAGCAATAAATAACGGGGAAAAAGAAACTTACTGGGATTCCCTTATAACCCCGGCAGCGAACCGGGGGAAGACCCAGCTTGAAACGGGTGCCTTCGGCGTTTGAATTGTAGTCCGGAGAAACGTCCTCCCGCGGCGGACCGGGCCCAAGTCCCCCTGGAAAGGGGCGCCGGAGAGGGTGAGAGCCCCGTCGGCCCCGGGCCCTGCCACCACGAGGCGCTGTCTCGATCGGTTGTTTTGGGAACACCTAATCGGGCGGTAAAATTCCCCCCAATGTGGAGGACCTCGAGCGGGTCCGCGGGAGGCGGGTGCCGCGTGGGGCCCGGGGGGGGGTGGGAACGGCCTCTTCGCGGGGGGCCTTCCCGGGCGTCGAACAGCCACCCAGAACTGGTAGGGAAAAAGGGGAACCCGACTTTTTAAATTAAAACAAAGCATTGCGATGGTCCTTGCGGATGCTCACGAATGTGATTTCTGCCCAGTGCTTAAAATGTCAAAGTGAAGAAATTAAACCAAGGGCGCGGGTAAACGGCGGGAGTAACTATGACTTCTTAAGGTAGCCAAATGCCTCGTCTTTAAATTTAGGGGAAGCGCATGAATGGTTTAAACGGATTTCCCCACTGCCCCTGTCTACTATCCAGCGAAACCACACCCAAGGGAACGGGTTTGGCGAAATAGGGGGAAAGAAGACCCTGTTGGAGCTTGACTCTGTGCTTTGTAAAAGATTTGAGGGGGTAGTATAAGTGGGAGCCCCGGAAAAATTGAAATACCACTACTTTTAAACGTTATTTTATTATTCCGTGAATGGAGGGGGACTGCCCCCCCTTTTGGCCCAAAAGGCCTTTCGGGGGGTCGGGCGGAAGACATTGTCAGGTGGGGAGTTTGGCTGGGGGGCACATTGTTAAAGATAACGCGGTGTCCTAAGATGAGCTAACGAGAACAGAAATCTCGTGTGGAACAAAAGGGTAAAAGCTCGTTTGATTTGATTTCCGTACGAATACAAACCCGTGAAAGCGGGGCCTATCGATCCTTTAGCCCTTCGGAATTTGAAGCTAGGGGTGTCAAAAAATTTACCACGGGATAACTGGTTTTGTGGCAGCCAAGCGTTCATAGCGATTTTTTGCTTTTTGATCCTTCGATTGGGGCTCTTCCTATCATTGTGAAGCAAAATTTCACCAAGTGTTGGATTGTTCACAACCAATAGGGAACGTGAGCGGGGTTTAGACCGTCGTGAGCGGTTAGTTTTACCCTACTGATGACCGCGTCGCAAAAGGGAATCCAACCTAGTACGGAGGAAAACGTTGATTCGACAATTGGTCATCGGCTTTGGTTTTGAAAAAAGCAGTGGCGCGAAGCTACCGTGCGTGGATTAGACTGAACGCCTCTTAAGCAGAATCCGGGTGGCCCCGCGCCTGCGTTCGCTGCCCGTTGCCGCCCAGCTTAGGGGGCCATTCCGGCCCCCAAAGGCACGTTCGTTGGGCCAAACCCCGGCATACGGAAGAGTTTGCCGGGCCCCCTTGAATTATGTTTTTTAACCGAGCAGTGAATAGAACCTTTGCGACGATTAAATACGCGAGGGGTTTGTAAGTGGCAAGGGGGGCCTTTGCCCGGGTCCACTGAGATTCAGCCCCATGTCGCTCGATTCGTCCCCCCCCTTTTGCAAACCCTTCTTACAAATCCTCAAAAAATTTACACAAGGGTCCAGACTAAGGGTTAACTTGAGTACAAATATTTAAGTGTCCGGGCCGTTGATGGGCCCTTACGTAACAACCTTGGAGTGTATGAATCTTGACCACAGCCACGCCCAAAAACAGTATTGCATATCTAGATGAAAAGTTTTGGGATAGGGGTTGGACCCTTTTTTGGTCATTCCCTTTCGTAGCATGTGGTTATATCAAACTCCTTGAGACGTTTTCCCGGGAAGGGGGTTGGATGCCAATCGTGGGAATCCCCCCCCACTCTGCTTGACTCCCCCGTGGTTATGAGTGTATTGGGCAAAAAAAAGAAATCCAGGAGTGCAAGTGGAAAGTTTTCCATCAATACCTTGAGGCTCATCCGTGGCGTCCTAGCGGCCAGGCCCACGAATCGGACACGGACAGGATCGGACAATGCCATGGTCGGCATCAAAAGCAAAATATTCGGGAAATATTTTGATTTTAATCCAAAATTTAAAGCTTTGCATACGAATGGTTTTTTGGGATGCTTAACATCCGGGTGTTCGGGGCTCTCGGCTTGTGGCTCGGCCCTGCATCGGGGGCTGGTCCGGGGGGGTCTTTGGTTTTGGGGGCCGGCCCACATCGGGGTGGGGGGCTTGGCCCTTTCATCCGGAGCGGACCGGGGCTCTCGCCCTGCATCCCGGGGCTGGGTCAGGCATTGGCCCCCCATCAGGGATCTCGGCCTGCATCCGGGGGATGCCCCGGGGACCCGGCCTACATCAGGGGCTGGTCAGGGCTCTCGGCCCTGCTTTGGGAAGGCCGGGGACTCTCGGCCCTGCTCCCGGGCGGCCGGGGGCTCTCGGCCTGAAGGGTTGGGATGGGCTCTCGGCCCCGCATCGGGTGTTTTCCCGCATAAAAGAAAATATTCGGGAAATATTTAATACTAATTCAAAAATTATGAAAAATTTGTACCCTGAATGGTTATGGTATGCTTAAATCTCTGCAAAATTTAGATCAAAACTCCTTAAATGAAGATTTTTATGGGGGGGTGTGACTCTCGGCTATATTGATGTCACCCCTGGGGGAGAGGGAAAAGTTGTATTTGCTCTTAGGGGGGTGGGGGGGGGCCGACCCCCCCCGGGGGCGACCGTGAACGTGAGCGTGGCCAGTCCGTGAGGCACACCAGGGGGCAAGGGGGGGTGGGCCCCCGGCCTTCGGTGCCGCCGGCTATCGCCGGCCCGGGCGGCATTCGATGGTCAGTCGGGTTTTTCATGGTTCAGTGGGTTATTTGCTCTATGGGGGGTGGTGCCGACCCCCCTCGGGGGCCCACGTGAAAAGTGAGCGTTTGGGCCCCCGCCGTGAGGCACAAGGGGGGAAGATTTGGGGACCGCGGCCCTGGCGGGGGTCGCCGCCCGGGTTCGGTGATCGGTGGCTTTTTTCAGCGTTCAGTGGGTCTATTTAGCGGGGGTGTCCCAAGCTGATGTAGGTCTCCCGACCGTTTCCGACCATGACCATATCCTGACCCTGCTAACCGTGTGGCCAAAAGTTCAAAAAAACACACACACACACACACGCGCGGGGCGCGGCGCGGGCGGGGGGCGGGGGGCCGGGGGGGCGGGCGGGGGGCGTGTGTTGGGTGTGATAGGCGTGTGATTTTGGGCTGTGTTTCAGTGTGTTTGCAGGTGTTTTAAGTGTGTTGACGTGTGTTTGACAGTGTTTTGACAAATGGGGTTTTACAAAGGGGTTGACAAGGGTGTCTGCACCGCTGCTTCGGCTTGTGACTCGGCCCGGCATCCGGGTCTGTGTCCGGGGTCCTTTGCTCGGTAACTCGGCCCTGCATCCGGGGCTCTTCGGGTCTCTCGGCTCTGTGGCTTGGCCGTACATCCGGGGTCCTTGGCTCGGTAGCTGGGCCCGGCATCCGGGGCCCTTGGCTTCGTGACTCGGCTCGGCATCCGGGACTCTCGGCCCGGCATCCGGGGCAGCGCCGGGTCTCTCGGCCCTGCATCCGGGGCTGTGTCCGAGGCCCTTGGCTTGGTGGCTCGGCCTGGCATCCGGTGCTTGATCCGGAGCCCTTGGCTTCGTGACTCGGCCCGGCATCAGGGGCAGGGCCGGGGCTCTTGGCCCGGCATCAGGGGCTGGCCCAGGTCTCTCGGCCCGGCATCAGGGGCTGGCCCGGGTCTCTCGGCCCTGCATCGGGGGATGCCTCGGGGCCCTCGGCATTGCATCCGGGGTTGGACCGGGGATCTCGGCCCTGCATCCGGGGCTGTGTCCGGGGCCCTTGGCTTGGTGGCTCGGCCTGGCATCCGGGGCTGGTTCGGGGCCCTTGGCTTCGTGACTCGGCCCGGCATAAGTTGCAGGGGCAG
>JAVBHU010000275.1:7500-10000 GCA_034768395.1 Linum lewisii | reverse complement strand
GAGCACTGCTTGGTTATCCGCAGGGCACCCCACGGGGAAAAGGTGGGTGGGCCGTCGGCCGGCGGCCGTTGGTCCCCGGCGGCTGGTCGCCGGGGTCGGCATTGGGTGGTCAGTGGGGGCCTTTTTCAAGGTTTAGTGGGTCTAATTTATCGGTTTTCCCCGGCCCTTCCGCTGGCCCCCCACTAAAGTCTTCCGCATGGTAGACCGTTGCATTTTGGGCTCCCCGATGGTTATTGTCGGTCCCCCGGTGGTTGCCTTTTGCGGCTTTTTTGGTAGTATCTCGGGTGGCCGGGGTGTACTTCCCGTTCGATCTTTGCCCCGGTTCTTCTTTTTTCCCTCTTTCGTTTTTAAGCGGTGCTTGATGGCACTTTTTTGGTGAACTTGTTTGGTGGGCTTTGCAACTTTCTAAGCCTTTTGGCGGGCCCCATCGGATGCTGGCTGCATACTTTTGTACGTGATCCCCCGAGTGGTTTTTTGAGTTGTTTGGGAGGACGGGCTCCGTGTTTTTGAGCATCAAACCCTTTGGTCTCACATCTCTCTTCATTGCCTCCTTCCCGACCCGAGGGTGGAGAACGAGTTCCTGTGTTGCCAACCCAAAAAGGGGGAATTATCATTTTTGCAAGACCCGTTCACCTTGTGCTCCCGGGGGTGTTTGGTGGACATCGTGGTGGCCCACTATTTCCCCATCTCTCCCCCTTTGGGTGCGTTTAAATGGACCTAGTGTGTCGCTTGTGCTCTGGGAAACCCTGGAATGATGTGGCCATGGGTGCTTACATCCTAAAAGGGTTTTGGCCCAAACCCTTCGATTCATTTATTATGACTGCATTTTCCCTTATCTTTGGTGCTTCGGCTCCGAGCTAGGGAGATGCGTCAATGAGGGAATGCCCCCGGTTGATCCTGCCCATAGTCAAAAGCTTGTCTAAAAGATTAAGCCATGCATGTGTGAGAAATGAACAAATTCAGACTGTTAAACGCGAATGGCTCATTAAATCAGTTATAGTTTGTTTGATGGTACCTGCTACTCGGGTAACCGTAGTAATTCTAGAGCTAAAACTTTCAAAAAAACCCGACTTTTGGGAAAGGGGGGCATTTATTAGATAAAAGGTCAACGCGGGCTCTGCCCGTTGTTTTTATGATTCATGATAACTCGACGGGTCGCAAAAGGCCTTCGGCCGGCGACGCATCATTCAAATTTTTTGGGCCCAAACAACTTTCGATGGTTTGGAAAGAGGGCCCACCATGGGGGTGACGGGTGAAAAGGAGAATTTTGGGTTCGATTCCGGAGAGGGAGCCTGAGAAACGGCTACCACATCCAAAGGGAAGGGGAGCAGGCGCGCAAAAATTTCCCAATTTCCCGACCGGGGGGGTATGACAATAAATAACCCAAAACCGGGCTCATTGAGTCGGGAATTGGAATGAGTACAATCTAAACCCCTTTAAAGAGTAACCCCTTGGAGGGCAAGCTGGTGCCAGCAGCCGCGGTAATTCCAGCTCCAATACGTAAATTTAAGTTGTTTTCAGTTAAAAAACTCGTAGTTGGACCTTGGGTTTTGGGGCGGCCGGGGCCGCCTCACGGGGTGCACCGGCCGTTTGTCCCTTCTGCCGGGGATGCGCTCCTGGCTTTAAATTTGGGCCCGGGGCGGCCTCCGGCGCAGTTACTTTTAAGAAATTAGAGTGCTCAAAGCAAGCCTAAAAGCTCTGAATACCTTAGCAAGGGATAACATCACAGGATTTCGGGCCAAATTGGGGTTGGCCTTCGGGGGTCGGGGTAATGATTAACAGGGACAGTCGGGGGGATTCGTATTTTTATAGTCAAGGGGAAAATTTTTGGATTTTTGAAAGACGAACAACTGCGAAAGCTTTGCCAAGGATGTTTTCATTAATCAAGAACGAAAGTTGGGGGCCGAAGACGATCAGAATTTCCGTCCTAGTCTCAACCATAAACGATGCCGACCAGGGATCGGCGGATGTTGCTTTTTTGGGCTCCCCCCCGGCACCTTATGAGAAAAAACAAAGTCTTTGGGTTCCGGGGGGAGTATGGTCCCCAAGGCTTTAAACTTAAAGGAATTGACGGAAGGGCACCACCAGGAGTGGAGCCCTGCGGCTTAAATTTTACTTTAAAAACGGGGGAAAAATTTCCAGGGCCAGACAAGTAAGGATTTTACAGCCGAGAGCTCCCTTTTTTGATTCTATGGGTGGTGGTGCAAAGGCCGTTTTTAGTTGGGGAAACGATTTGTCTGGTTAATTCCGTTTAAAGAACGAGACCTCAGCCTGCTAAAATAGCTATTCGGAGGCACCCCCGTGGCCAGCTTCTTAGAGGGGGCCCATGGCCTTTTAGGGCCCAAAGGGAAATTTGAGGCAATAACAGCCCCCGGCGTGCTCACCACCTCGCGCTACGGGCGTGGGGCCTGCGGGCTCCCCATTCGGCCCGTCTTGAAACACGGCCCAAAGGGATCCTGACATGTGTGCGATCAACGGCGAGAAAACCCCGAAAGGCGCA
>JAVBHU010000274.1:0-27406 GCA_034768395.1 Linum lewisii | reverse complement strand
GCTTCACATTGGCACCTCTAAAAAGGCTTCCCGCAAGTCCCAAACGGATTGGAGGTCCCGATGGTGCTCCACCTACTGAGTCATCTCAACACTCCTGACCCACACATTGTACTCTTATGGCCAGGTGTCCACAAGTGTAACAAGTTACTACTCTCCACTGGGGGGAGACTGAGCACTCCTGAAGCTAGAGTGAGATGGTTGAATATGCTTAGCCAAATGGTTATGCGCAGCAGACTAAGGGGGCATGGCACTCGCCTTTGTCTTCCGGTCTTCCTTCTTCCCCTGCTCTAGTAGCTCCCCTCCAACGCAGATGCCTTGATGGAACATAAATATTCTCTGTCACTAGACGTGACACCCTCCTGAATCTCTCCTGAAGCTCCCAATTATCCTATTCATCAAACCACTTGGAGAGGTTGGTGAGCTCCATTTAGTACTCCAACACTGACTTATGGCCCTGCAACAGCTCCATGAACTCCCTGGCCTTTCCTCGCACTGGATGTCCGGACAGAACGTTACGAAATCATCCAAGAAATCTTAAAACTCTATGTCAGGCGGGGAACAGTTGACTTTGCGACAACGACTCCCACAAGTCCAAAGCATGACCTTAAGCATGAAGGTCATAGCTTGCAGCTTAACTTTATCCTCAAACCCAACCCTCAAAAACTTGAAATTACCCTCTTTGATCACTGCTCAGAAATTGCAGGATCAGCTACGTCTCCACTGAACTCACTGAAGTTCCAGCCCTACAAGTTAGACGGCTGGAACCGGCGGCCTACTACTCCATGCCCAGAGTTACCGGTATGTAAATTTCTGCCGATTGACTTGTTTCACTATAGGAGAACATGAAATTGTTTTAGTTGACCATTTTAGAAATTAGCATTGCAGTTCCAAACACTTTTTCTTTCAAAAACTCCCCACCCGGGTTTAAAACAGTTAAAAATCCATGGAAAGTCGATCTTGTACTGATTTCTCATCCTCTCTCCCTATGAGATTATTACTCCTCCAGGAGAAAAGACGATTCACTAATACAACAACAACTAACCAGTCTTTGATACCCTTGTAACACCCATCCCGAATCAACCTGGTAAACCCATGATCAAACTAGTTATGAGCATTACTAGCGAAACAATACATTAAAAGAAAATTTGCAATAAAAGAAATTGAATCCCTAATAAATGAAATATCCTAAAGGAGGCCTCCAATAGTGAAATCCGAATACAAAACCCGATAAATGACAAATCTTGTACACCCGTCCCAAATCACCCTGTTGAACCCATTGGTTAGACCGAGAATCATCATGTGTCACGGTTAAATATAAATCGAAACCAACCAAGAACAATATTTAAAACACAATAAAAGAACATAAAACGACACCAAGCGGAAGCTTCCATAATTCAAAAACTCAAACCAAATACAATTTCAAATCCCCAATTTATTACTCAAAATAAATGATTCCAAATCCCTAAAACATTAACTGAATAAAATACAAACCGTCCTCTAAGTCCTCAGTCACCGTCCTTTAGTCGTTTGTTATTTCCAAGCTCCAACCGCCACAACTGTGCTCCAAGCTCGGCTGACTAACTTACTATCTAACTGAAAAGAGAGACTAGGAGGGGATCAGTTTCCTAATGAAACTGAGCGAACCACTGGCTTAACTATGCGTCGAACTACCTAGGAGCATCCCAGACTCCCACAATTGGAATATAGCAATGGGACCGATACTTTTCATTAGCTCATTTTAACAACCTAATATGGTCGTACTAGGTGATCAATCATTATCCCTCTACCCCTATTCCCATCATGCACCACCCCAAATATATCTTTAAACTTATAAACAATCCAACATCAACGTCATCATAAATAAAGTCAACACCAACGTGATCCAACCAACACCTCACATATCAGATCACAATCACATCCAACACAACACACCCACACACAGACACACAACATATTAAAAACACTTACAACACAAAACACATACTCGACACAATCATTTATCTATGTGAGTTAATTAGGCGCCATAAGAAGTTGTTCCCCCGCTGCCCCCGCCGGCCTCGTGCTGCCCTACCGCATGGGGAACACGTCACAAATCCACAATTCCATAATTCCACAATTCCACTCCCCGTCGGGAGACTAATCTACCAGTCCGTCGGTAGGCCCTAACCACCAGTCCGTCGGTGGGTGAAACACAATTGGGGTAACGTTGGCTCCTTCCGGTTCTATCATTTTAATTCCATTTACCCAATTCCATTTTATCAATTCCACTTCCCAATTCCACTTTAAAATTCCACAGCACAAACCCACATCACAAATCCACATCACAAATCCAATCACAAATCCACATCACAAATCCAAATCACAAATCCACATCACAAATTCACACTTATTACTGGCGGACTGCTAGCCTTACCGACCACCCCACTGTAATAATAAAAGCAAAGGGGTGATCATGTCGCAAGGTCTAGGGCCACCCTCCTGTTCATCGTTAGGACGACCCCACATTGGCAGGGCCATCCTCCTGCAACCAACATTCCACAGGCACATATAAATATATATATTTTGCGCATTCAAGAATTAAACCCTCATTCTAGCCACCTAATCAACCATTCAATCGAACCAGTCAACTATAAATTCAAACAAGTCAAACCATGCATCACATATCACGACCAGTTCAAGCTACACATAAGCACATCAGCAAATAACATCCAAAACATCTAATTAACCATTTCCAACTCTCCAATTCATGCATCCCTATTAAATTACTATGTCGGATTGTAATTCCTCACGTCTCTACCTATCGACACTAAGCCCTCACCTTAGCCTAATTGAAGATTCTGAATTCTGTCCTAGAACGTCCCTCTCGTCGTCCTGATTCCACTGGTCCTGACGGTTTGTCAAACGGAGCTCTAACGAGTGAGTTATGGCTGAAACTCTGAATCAACATTATTTTCCCTGCCAAACAGCACCTTAGTGACGAACTTCCAACAAGGACCACAAACTTACAGAAATTACCAGAGAGTCACTTAACTTCTAGTAATTGCAAAATGGCCACGGGACTCCCAATAAATGCTGCCAAGGTCCTTCTTCTTCCCCGATTCATCCTTGGGCGAGCTTCAGTTGCCGCCGCCGTTTACCAACTTCTTGGAGACCACTGTCGAGGCCTCCACCACTCATCTCGCATCCTTCTGGCGTCTCCGATCGCTTCCCACGAACCCAAACCACGAGCACCGCCTTCAAGCTCTTTTCTCATCGGGAATAACATCGTCGCCGATCATCCTCGACTTCCGTGCTAAGAAATCCACTACTACCTTCCTCTCTCTCTCGTCCCCCTCGATCGAAGCTACAAGACAAAGTCGGTGACCACTCTTCCCTCTCTCTTTTTCCATGCTACGAAACTGTAGCCGCCACCAATCTCATTTTCTGTGCAACCCCCGTAGCCGTTAAGTCTCCCTCTCCCCTTTCTCTCTTGATTTTCGTGCCCCACCCTAACTGCCACCCACTCCTTTCTCTTTCTCCTTTGCGTTGCTGCACTAGTCCAAGGAAGCTGGACCAGTTGGCCTAGCCGACCTCTCCCCAAACTCGCTGATGCTGATCAGCTTAAGTGCGGCTGGGCTTTTAGCCCAGCCCTCTCTTTATTTCTTCCCCAAACCAACTCAAGGGTCGGGCCAGTTAGTTCAACCAACTGATTCGGCTCACCGATTTAGAACTCGAACACAATCAATTTAACCCGCAAAAGAATTTATTACGTCACCGGAATAAATTATCCTCGCAAATTAATTGATTAAATTCGAATTAAAATTCTCAAAGTTTTAACCAAAGAGGTTTAACCACGAATTTTAAATTCTAACCGGTGACTCGAAACCAGGATGTTACAAATCTAGTATCAAATCTCAAAATGAGTGCAAAAAACCCAAAGGTACTGGTCAACTGAAATGAAGAAAGGAAATAGTCAACTCCAAGTAGGTCACCAGTCTTCACCTCATAGCTTCAAAGATAACCTTATCAGACTCAACCGAATTACCAGAAAACCAACACCACACTCACTAGCCACGAGAACCTAAAAGGGGGAAGAGGGGGGATCAGTTTCCTAATGAAACTAAGTGAACCCACTGGGCTTAACTATGCGTCGAACTAGCTAAGAGGAGCGGTTCCATACTCCACATGAAACACTGGCAGTGGAACTCAAACTCAGTCTTAACCAGTTTATTAACCTAGAGCAGTCAAGGTGATCACATAGGTGTATTTCTCAGTTGATATTATGTTATTCCTCATGTTTTTTAGCTTACAATTAACCTAAGAATCTCCCGTGTTTGAGCTCGAAATGTCATGACTTTTATGCTTTTAGAGATTTTTTGTGCTAAGTGTGCTTTTGTTGTCCGGTAGCTACTTTGGATCCAAATTCGTGGTCTATTGGATGTATCATTGTGTATTTTCAGGCCTTGGCAATATAGTATGGATGACAAGGAGCACGTAGGAGCAAACGGGAGGTCAATTGGATCTAGGACGGAGGAGATAGAGCTGTTACAAGTTTGGGAATTTTGCACTTGTTTCTAAAGGAGTTCTCGGCAAGAACTATCAAGTTCTCTCCGAGGAGTTAGAGCGCTGCACTTACAGGAGGTGTCCTTTAGGATTTATCGGCAAGAACTCTAATAGTTCTCGCCGAAAACTGTGTTTTTTCTCGCGGACGTATTTAAAGAGGGCTTCGACGAGAATTCGGGGCATTATACATTATTTGATAGAAAATTCACAAAGCCTTTGACGAACACTTCCTTTCTCCACACATCTCCAATCGCCGATCATCAACCCTAGAGCTATTTTTGGTGCAACCCAAAGTAGAGGAACTTGGATTGAAGTCCACAACCTTGGAGAGGACCTTGCAAGTGGAGGATTGCCATGGTGTTCTTGGTGATCAATTCCCTTTCTCTTTCCATTGTTCCCTTGGCCATACGTGGCTAATTTATTAGGTTCATCTTGGATTGATAGATTACTTGTGCAAGGATATAGGTTGATTGTATAAGCATGCTATGATTGATCTTGGTTGTAAGAAGATGATCTCTAGACTTGTTCTTAATTCCAATTTTTGCTATGATTGCTTAGTTTGGTGTATTCAATGTGATGTAATGCATGAGAGTGCTTAGATTTCATGGTTTGTAGGTCTAGGGATTGAAGTGAGTGTGTTCTAATCGATTAGATCATCTCAATTCAACCATAGTTGCATGATTTCTCTCTTGTGCATTTTATCAAACTGATGAACTGGAGAACAGGGTATCAAATAACTACCAAACTGGAACCTAAGCAGATCGTATTCCACGGGTCTTCTAATAATTGTCTACTCAAATATAAAGGCAAATTACTCAGGTTTACACACGTTGTGCGTGGTATGAGTTCCACGACTTCTATTCTAGAAATGCAGGTAAATTAAAAACTAAATTGAAAGATAGATTGAAAGATTGGTTGACTTAACAAAGACGACAGACAAGCTTAGACTTCGAATCCCCCTTAGATCACGAGAGCATTGGCAATCAACAGACCAGCGATTTTTGATTCTCGTTCAATCAATTCTAAGACACCACCATAACTCCTTACCCTTAGGTTTAAGACTGGCGAACGTTCGCTCTACCCGATCTAGCTCCCAAGACTAATTAGCCGCCCAAGTACGGTCGCTTCTTGCAACGACTAAACTAACTGGTGGAATTACTAACGATTTATGAGTTACTCTTGCAGTGGATTAACCCTAACTGGTTCCTACGAAAGGCGCACTCCAATGAATAGGTTAATTGTTGATTCGGTGTTTTAAAGTGAGGCGAACATTCGCTACTATTCTCAGCTTAACAGGAATCTAATCTGGGTGATCAAGCCAGACAAGAAACTCAAACAACGAAGAACAAACCAAACATGAAAGAGAAACTGATTGAACATTGAATCTAATCACCGCCGATCCGTGACCGCTTTAAAGCCATGGGTCACTTAGGGTTTATCTAGTCTAAGCTCTACAAATTTAGCTACTCATGTTCATAACATCAAAAACAAAGACAGAAACAGAGTTCATCATAAAAAGGAATAACAGATGGAAACTGTAAAACCTAATTAAGACGACTCTGGCAAAGATTCGCTCTCCGGTAATCTTCACTCCTAGCTCCGAGTCTCCAAGTTGAAAAGATTATGTCACGATCTCTTCCTGGCTCTTCGAACTCTAAACTCTGCTCTCTCGAACTTCTCCAGTCTGGAAATTATTTTTATTGATATGATATGATATATCCTCTAATGAGCCACCAGTTTATATTTATAGTTAACCTTTCCCAGCCGGATTAGTGTCTAGCCTTGTGGTCATAGAGTTACAGAAGAGGGTTTTGTGACTTGGCATTTCATCAAACACCTTTAATGCATCCTTAGTCACTTAGCTTGAGAGCGAGAGCCTAAATCGAGTGGTTTTAGGATAGGAATTTAGTGCTACGAGAGTGCATTGAGTTAATAGAAGGGATTTTCATGGTCATTCGATTGCATCCTCGATCATGTTTGGCTTGTTTGTTCATTTACTCCTCTTGAGCATGATGAAGCTATCTTTCCAAGTGAACCTCGTTTATCTTTGATTTGCACCGCTTTACTTTGCTTGTTTCGTTTCTTTTAAGCTTTTGATTTTGTTTTCAAACCAAAATCAGTTTTAAATGATTAGACCGTCCATGAACCGTGTGAGTAGTGGCAATTGAGAGATCCTCGTGGAAATACGACCTTGATAGTTGTGAGTGTGAAACTTACACGTCAAGTTTTTGGCGCCATTGCTGGGGACTTTCTGAATCCTAATAAAGCCCTTAGTAGTGGACCGATCTATTCACTTCATTCCGTTTTAGTTTTTGCTTCTTTGGTATTTGTGTGTTTGATTTTGTTATCCCGCATTGTCGTGTTACGTTGGTGTTTTTGGTTCAGCTTGTGTGTAGGTACCTTGGTGTAATGCATGAGTCGATTCACTCATCCCCAAGCACAACCTCAAGGCCTCAAGCAAGTTATTGATCCACCAACCCTTTCTCCACCTCAATTAGTGCATGGGAGCAAGATTGCAAGTAAGATGAACTCGTGGAATGGAAGTTATGGGTATGGTACCTATCAAGGTTGGAGTCCTTCTCCAAGCCCATACTATGGTCATCCTACTTCATCCAACTACTACCAAGTGTCTTCTGAGGGTGATCGCCAATGGTGGGGTCAAGACGAGCAAGCTTCAACCCCAATGTGGAATGAAAAATGTTCCTCTCCACCTCCACTCTACCATTAAAGCTTGCTGGAGTATTGTTGTAACATCCCCGCCCAACCGAACGGGTTAGAACTCAAGTCTGGGTGACTAGAGTGCCGGAAACGGTACTTAAGAGGGTCTCTTGAGGTTCGGGACGTTTGGGTGTGTGCCGGGTCGAAGTTGCAAAAGAGGGGAACTGTGAACAGTACCAAAAGTGCTCATTTCGGGCCCTAATGTGCGCAGGCGCACATTTGGAAGTGTCAGGCGCACTTTTCAATTAAATCAGCAAACTTTCGGCAGAATATTCAAAATGTGCGCCATTTAGGGGTCAATGTGCGCCGGCGCACATTTTGACATGCCAGGCGCACATTTTGTGCATAAAAGGACGGAAATTGCACAGTAATCCGTACTTTCGTCTTCTTTTCTCTCTCCCCGAAAACCATTGACGAACTTGGAGCGAGCAACCTTCGAAGAGTGATTCCGGGAGCTGTAGAGGTCGGAATTGAGTTCCGTTTGTTGCTATGGATTCGTAGCGACGAGGAGAAGAGATCGCTAACCTCGATTTTGGGTTTCTGGGTGTAGGTCGTGAGCAGTAAGGAAGGTAGAGCTACGAGTTTGGAGGTTGGAGTTCGAGTTTCTGGGAACTAGAAGACGATTAGAGCCTCGTCTTCTATTCCAGGTGAGGGCCTAGCGTTGTGTAGGTAGTTTGGACAGCGTGAGGAGTTTCAATTGGACTTAGAACCAAAACCTAGGTTATGCATGAAAATGATGAGCGTAAAAGGGGATAAACTGTTCTGTGAACGTGCTTGATTGCTATTGATGATTGCCATGATTGATTGTTGTTGTTGATTGCTATGATCTGGGGTTGGGTGTGAACTGAAGTGAGTTAAGTAATGGATTGACTTAGAAATGAGGAATTAGGATGGTTGGGAAATGAGTGCAGGTGCTATGATAATATGAGTTGCTGGTTGTGGTTGCAGGAGAGTTGCCCTGCCAATGTGGGGTCGCTCTGAATAAGAGGAACAGGTGGGTAACCCCTAGACTCATGACATGGCTTCCCTGTACTTGCAGGTGGGGGAGGCCGGTGAGCTAGCCGGTTATCCTATTGAGTGTGATGTGTGTGCTGTGAACATGACAGGGGCATGGAGGACGAGATGTGTTGTGAACTAGGGACTGTGAATGAGATGTGGCTGTTTTGTGTTGTATGCTGGTAGTGAATGTGATGCATGACTAGAGAATGTGATGTTGAGAATTGTATGTGTGGAAATAGAACCGGAAGGAGCCTGCACTGCCCCTAAAACTGCACTATGGGTGCTAAGTGCCTCTTCAAGGGAAAGAGGTGCGCTCACGTCTTCAAGGGAAAGGCGTGATTTGTTTGGTTGAGTCAAGTTAACGATTCCTTCAAGGGAAAGGTCTCGTGGTATCCTCCAAGGGAGAGGATGCGTCCTGGACCTCTCCAGGGGAGAGAGGTGCGTAGGCCGGCAGGGGTGGTGCGGGATAAACTCCTTATTGGCGCCTAATAACTCACCTAGACAAATTGAATGTGAATGTGTTGTGTTGTGTTGTGTGGTGAACTGGTTGACTGGTGTTGTGGTATGTTGTTGCGAAGGGAATTGATGCTTGATTTATGTTATTTGCTATTTGATTTGTACTTGAGAACCAGAACTGACCAACGTGATCACCTAGACTGCTTTAGGGAATTAAAACATGGAAAGGGGGGTTGGGTTGGTTCCATTGCTGAATGTCTTGTGCGGAGTTGGGACCGCTCCATAGAGTAGGACAACGTGTAGGTAGGCCCAGTGGGTTCACTCAATTTCAATAGGAAATTGATCCCTTTCTCCCTTTCAGGATCTCGTGGCTAGAGAGAGCGGTGAGGTGCCAGAGTTGAGGGTGGATTCCGAGAAGTGCTGGGCTGAAGCTATGAGGTGAAGACTGGTGCCTATTTGGAGTTGACCCATTCTTATATTTCAGTTGACTGGAGCATTTTGGGGGTTTTACTGGGATTTATGTATCTTTCTGGTTATGTCGGATTTATGGGTTTTATGTTGGATTTGGAGTTGTAAACGGTTTATGTTTTCATGGTTTATGGAGGCCTCTCACTTAAACTCTTATTTAAAGTTTGGATTTGATTGTTATCTTTGTCGTTTTTCACTGGGTAGTACTCGACACGGTTCAACCTCGGGTTACACCGAGCTGATTCGGGTTGGATGTTACAAATGGTATCAGAGCCTGGTTGTCGCTGCCGTACCGGTTGATTATCTTCTCTCTTTGGGGAGTAATTAACCTCGTTGGGAGAGAGGATGAGACCCCGGTACGGGACCGACATTCCAAGGGTTTTTCGTCAAACTGTTTTAAAAGGGTGGGATGTTTGAAATCAAGTGGTGAATTGAGCTGTTTGAATTTTCTTGAGCGGTCAACTGAAATATTTAATGTCCTCCTGTAGTGAGAACCAGTCGATGGGAAGTCACTTCGTGGGTCACTCGAGCATGGAGCAGTGGGGCGTCGGTTCCGGCCGTCGGACTTGAAGGGTTGGAACTTCAGTGAGTTCGCCGGGGAGGTGGCTGATCCGGCTGTGGCTGAGCGATGGATTAAGGAGTGCAACTTCAAGTTCTTGAGGGCTGGATTTGAGGATGAGATGAGGTTGCAAGCCATGACCTTCTTGCTAAAGGGTCATGCCTTGGAGTGGTGGGAGTCCTTGCCGGAGAGTCAGGTGTACCCGCCTGAGCTGGGGTTTGAGGAGTTCTTAGGGATGTTCCGTGACCAGTTTTGTCCGGATATTTGGAGGGAGGCAAAGTCCAAGGAGTTTCTCGAGCTGGTGCAGGGTGAGAAGTCGGTTCTGCAGTACTATATGGAGTTCACCAACCTCTCCCAATGGTACGATGAGCTTGCTAACCGAGAGCAAAAGTTGATCGTCGGTTCAAGAGGGGTCTGAGGTGGGAGATTCAGGAGGGGGTCACATCTGGTGACATGGGGAGTTTGGTGGCGGTGAAAGGGGCTGCTTTGGAGAGGGAGTTATTAGAGCTGGGGAAGAAGGAGGACCGGAAGAGGAAGGCGACAGCACCGCCTTCACAGTCTGTGGCTCAGAGTCAGACTATTAAGCGACCACATCAGTCTTACTCGGGGTTCAGGAGCACTCAGTCGGCCCCGATGCGTGGGGTGGTGACCTGTTTCACCTGTGGGAATCCGGGACACAAGAGTGCGACTTGTAAGATGAGGGGTGCAGGATCGGCTCGATCGGGAGGGGCGCCAACTGGGCTTCCCACTGTGGCACATGTGGGAAACCTCATTATGGCATGTGTCATCTGGTGAGGACCGCTCCAGTAACATGCTACACCTTGTGGGCAGCGTGGACACGGAGCAATGTTTGCCCGACCAGGAGTGCGGTGCCGACCCAGTCTGTGGGATCGGTGCAGGGACCCAGAGCTCCGTCGGGGAGTCAAGGTGGTAGAGGAGGAGGCAGTTATGGCAGGGGAGCCTCGGGAGCTGGACGAGGAACGGGTGCTAATGCCATGCGGTGGGGAGCTGGGAGGGGATCAAGGACGGCTCTATGCTCTCACTAAGGGCGCAGCAGAAAATGCGAACGACGTGGTGACCGGTATGATCTCCATCTTGGGTCTTTCAGTTTATGCCTTGTTTGATTCGGGGTCAACCCATTCCTTTGTATCTGAGAAATGTTTAAGTAGTTTGGGTGTTGTAGCTAGTAGTTTGGGTGTTAGTTGGGGCGTCAGAACTCCTTTGGGGACTTCTGTTCGGGTGGACAGAGTGTGTGAGGGTGTAGAGTGCTAGTGGGGGGTGTAGAGTTCTTGGCTGATTTGGTGGTGCTTCCTTTCAACGAATTCGACGTTATCCTTGGCATGGATTGGCTGGCTAGGCATGGGGCTTTGCTTGATTGTCAGAAGAAGGAGGTGTTGCTTCAGGTGGGAGGTGTCGGCCGGGTGGTGTTCAAGGGTGTTAGGAAGAGGGAGTCCGCACCTATGGGAGTAATCTCAGCAATGCAAGCCTTCTCTCTGATCCAAGAAGGGTGTGAGGCTTTATTGGTGCAGGTATCAGTTGAGCAGAATGAGGAATTGGAGAAGGTACCAGTAGCTCGGGAGTTTGCGGATGTGTTTGAGGAACTACCCCGGAGCACCGATCGAGCGTGAGGTGGAGTTCAATATAGAGCTGATTCCTGGAACTGCTCCAATCTCTATTCCACCTTATCGCATGGCACCGGCGGAGTTAAAGGAGTTGAAGGAGCAATTGCAGGAGCTCCTGGATAAGGGGTTCATCCGCCCTAGCGTGTCACCATGGGGGGCACCGGTGTTGTTTGTGAAGAAGAAGGATGGGTCGATGCGGATGTGTATTGACTATAGGCGGTTGAACAAGGCGACGATCAAGAATCGTTACCCACTTCCAAGGATAGACGATCTCTTCGACCAATTGCAAGGGGCTGAAGTGTTTTCGAAGATAGACTTGAGGTCGGGTTATCACCAGTTGAAGGTGGAGGAAGGATCGGTGCCAATGACAGCCTTTAGGACCCGCTATGGACACTATGAGTTCCTGGTGATGCCTTTCGGTCTAACCAATGCCCCTGCCGCGTTCATGGCTCTCATGAACAAGGTTTTCCACGAATATTTGGATAAGTTCGTGATAGTGTTCATCGATGATATCCTCATTTATTCTAAGACTAGGAAGGAGCACGAGGAGCACTTGAGGATTGTTTTTCATAGGTTGAGGGAGCAGCAACTATTTGCCAAGTTCTCGAAGTGTGCCTTTTGGTTGGAAGAAGTATTGTTTCTTGGGCATGTGGTTTCTAAAAGAGGCGTGGAGGTTGACCCAAAGAAGATTGAAGCAGTGATTAATTGGTCTCCACCTAAAGATGTGTCGCAACTGAGGAGCTTCTTGGGGTTAGCTGGTTACTACCGAAGGTTTGTGGAGGGGTTCTCTACCATAGCGTCTCCTTTACATAAGTTGTTGAGGAAGGAGTCGAAGTATGAGTGGAGCGAGGAATGTCAGAGGAGCTTTGAAGGGTTGAAGAAGAAGTTGACCTCAGCTCCGGTGTTGACTTTGCCAGTAGAAGGTGGAGAGTATGTGGTGTTTAGTGATGCGTCTTTGCGAGGATTGGGCTGTGTGTTGATGCAGAATGGGAAGGTTGTCGCTTATGCCTCCCGACAACTTAGGGTGCATGAGGTGAACTACCCAACCCATGATTTGGAGCTAGCTGCAGTGGTGTTCGCCTTGAAGTTGTGGAGGCATTATTTGTATGGCGAGACGTTTAAGATCATGACCGATCACAAGAGTCTTAAGCACCTTATGGATCAAAAGGAGCTGAATGGTAGGCAACGGCGTTGGGTGGAGCTCTTGAAGGATTATGACTGTACCATTGACTACCATCCTGGTAAAGCTAATGTGGTTGCGGATGCTTTAAGTCGAAAGGAGTTGGTGGATCTTAGAGCTTTAAGGGTAGAGATGCAGTTAGATGAGGTGGGAAGTTTGCTTGCCAAGCTCAACATTAGGCCTATGCTGAATGATAGGATTGGTGGGGAGCAGCTCAAGGATGCTACTCTGGTGGCTATTCGAGGGGAAGTCGAAAAAGGCATGGATAATGGATTTGAGGTAGTTGGTGGATTGCTGAAATGCAAGGGTCGTGTGTGCGTACCGGAAGTAGAGGAATTGAGGAAGGGGATTTTGGAGGAGGCTCATTCCTCGATGTATGCTATGCATCCCGGGGTGACAAAGATGTACAACGACCTGAAGTTAATTTTTTGGTGGCCAGGAATGAAGAAGGATGTGGCACGTTATGTGGCGACTTGTTTGGTTTGTCAGAAGGCTAAGGCGGAACATAGAGCTCCGGGTGGGTTACTTCAGCCCCTACCAATTCCGGAGTGGAAGTTTGCGGACATCACCATGGACTTTGTATCGGGTTTTCCGCCGACTAGAGAGGGGAAAGATGCCGTGTGGGTAATAGTCGACCGTTTGACGAAAGTTGCACGTTTCATACCCATTCGGTTTAAGCCTAGTGTGGAGGTGTTGGCAAAGTTATATATAGAAGAGGTGGTGAGGTTACATGGGGTTCCCCAATCCATTGTCTCTGATCGGGATCCGAGTTTCACGTCTCATTTTTGGGAGGGGCTGCATACGGCATTGGGAACTAAGCTCAAGTTCTCGACGGCGTATCATCCTCAGACGGATGGGCAATCGGAGAGAACGATCCTTACGTTGGAGGAGTTGTTGAGAAGCTGTGCTATGGAGTTTCAAACCCCTTGGACTGAATTGCTACCTTTGATTGAGTTCGCCTATAATAACTCGTACCATAGTAGCTTGAAGTCCGCCCTTTTGAGGCCTTGTATGGGAGGAAGTGTAGGACGCCGTTGTGTTGGGATGAGGAAGGTGCAAGGGTGTTGTCGGGTCCTCAAGTTGTGCAAGAGACGGCTGATCGGGTTAAGATTATCAAGGAGAGATTGAGAGCGGCTCAGGATAGGCAAAAAGCGTATGCCGACGGTCGTGCTAGAGAGCTGAGTTTCAATGTTGGAGAGAAGGTATTCTTGAAGGTGTCGCCGTGGAAAGGGTTGATGCGTTTCGGTAGAAAAGGGAAGTTGGCGCCTCGGTACATCGGTCCTTATGAGATCCTCGCTAAGTCGGGTCCGGTGGCTTATGTGTTGGCTTTGCCGAGGGAGTTGGAAAGGATACACAATGTGTTCCATGTGAGCGTGCTTAGGCGGTATCATGGGGACCCTTCTCATGTGATTCAGCCGGAGGAGGTGGAGATTGAGCAAGACTTGACTTATGAGGAGAAGCCAGTCGCGATCGTGGATAGGCAAGTCCGGGTCTTGAGGAATAAGCAAATTCCGCAGCTCAAGGTGGTATGGAGGAACCATGAGAGCGAATCGGCTACTTGGGAGACTGAGGAGAGTATGAGGCAGCGGTACCCGGAGTTAGTGGAAGTGTATGATTCAGGTATTAATTTCCCTTGATGTATGCTTTTGTGTTTGCTTGTGGTGGTGTTGGTTCTAAGAAGGTCTAGGGTGTGTTTGGTGTCATATGGCTAGGATGAGTTAGGGATGATTTCGGGGACGAAATCCTTGAAGTTGTGGAGACTTGTAACATCCCCGCCCAACCGAACGGGTTAGAACTCAAGTCTGGGTGACTAGAGTGCCGGAAACGGTACTTAAGAGGGTCTCTTGAGGTTCGGGACGTTTGGGTGTGTGCCGGGTCGAAGTTGCAAAAGAGGGGAACTGTGAACAGTACCAAAAGTGCTCATTTCGGGCCCTAATGTGCGCAGGCGCACATTTGGAAGTGTCAGGCGCACTTTTCAATTAAATCAGCAAACTTTCGGCAGAATATTCAAAATGTGCGCCATTTAGGGGTCAATGTGCGCCGGCGCACATTTTGACATGCCAGGCGCACATTTTGTGCATAAAAGGACGGAAATTGCACAGTAATCCGTACTTTCGTCTTCTTTTCTCTCTCCCCGAAAACCATTGACGAACTTGGAGCGAGCAACCTTCGAAGAGTGATTCCGGGAGCTGTAGAGGTCGGAATTGAGTTCCGTTTGTTGCTATGGATTCGTAGCGACGAGGAGAAGAGATCGCTAACCTCGATTTTGGGTTTCTGGGTGTAGGTCGTGAGCAGTAAGGAAGGGTAGAGCTACGAGTTTGGAGGTTGGAGTTCGAGTTTCTGGGGAACTAGAAGACGATTAGAGCCTCGTCTTCTATTCCAGGTGAGGGCCTAGCGTTGTGTAGGTAGTTTGGACAGCGTGAGGAGTTTCAATTGGACTTAGAACCAAAACCTAGGTTATGCATGAAAATGATGAGCGTAAAAGGGGATAAACTGTTCTGTGAACGTGCTTGATTGCTATTGATGATTGCCATGATTGATTGTTGTTGTTGATTGCTATGATCTGGGGTTGGGTGTGAACTGAAGTGAGTTAAGTAATGGATTGACTTAGAAATGAGGAATTAGGATGGTTGGGAAATGAGTGCAGGTGCTATGATAATATGAGTTGCTGGTTGTGGTTGCAGGAGAGTTGCCCTGCCAATGTGGGGTCGCTCTGAATAAGAGGAACAGGTGGGTAACCCTAGACTCATGACATGGCTTCCCCTGTACTTGCAGGTGGGGGAGGCCGGTGAGCTAGCCGGTTATCCTATTGAGTGTGATGTGTGTGCTGTGAACATGACAGGGGCATGGAGGACGAGATGTGTTGTGAACTAGGGACTGTGAATGAGATGTGGCTGTTTTGTGTTGTATGCTGGTAGTGAATGTGATGCATGACTAGAGAATGTGATGTTGAGAATTGTATGTGTGGAAATAGAACCGGAAGGAGCCTGCACTGCCCCCTAAAACTGCACTATGGGTGCTAAGTGCCTCTTCAAGGGAAAGAGGTGCGCTCACGTCTTCAAGGAAAGGCGTTGATTTGTTTGGTTGAGTCAAGTTAACGATTCCTTCAAGGAAAGGTCTCGTGGTATCCTCCAAGGGAGAGGATGCGTCCTGGACCTCTCCAGGGAGAGAGGTGCGTCAGGCCGGCAGGGGTGGTGCGGGATAAACTCCTTATTGGCGCCTAATAACTCACCTAGACAAATTGAATGTGAATGTGTTGTGTTGTGTTGTGTGGTGAACTGGTTGACTGGTGTTGTGGTATGTTGTTGCGAAGGGAATTGATGCTTGATTTATGTTATTCTGCTATTTGATTTGTACTTGAGAACCAGAACTGACCAACGTGATCACCTAGACTGCTTTAGGGAATTAAAACATGGAAAGGGGGGTTGGGTTGGTTCCATTGCTGAATGTCTTGTGCGGAGTTGGGACCGCTCCATAGAGTAGGACAACGTGTAGGTAGGCCCAGTGGGTTCACTCAATTTCAATAGGAAATTGATCCCTTTCTCCCTTTCAGGATCTCGTGGCTAGAGAGAGCGGGTGAGGTGCCAGAGTTGAGGGTGGATTCCGAGAAGTGCTGGGCTGAAGCTATGAGGTGAAGACTGGTGCCTATTTGGAGTTGACCCATTCTTATATTTCAGTTGACTGGAGCATTTTGGGGGTTTTACTGGGATTTATGTATCTTTCTGGTTATGTCGGATTTATGGGTTTTATGTTGGATTTGGAGTTGTAAACGGTTTATGTTTTCATGGTTTATGGAGGCCTCTCACTTAAACTCTTATTTAAAGTTTGGATTTGATTGTTATCTTTGTCGTTTTTCACTGGGTAGTACTCGACACCGGTTCAACCTCGGGTTACACGAGCTGATTCGGGTTGGATGTTACAATTGTCAAGAGGAATTCACAAGCCATGAACAACATCCTCCACCGCTTTCCATACTAGAGGGCTCTTGAAGATGGTGGAAGAAAGTGAGTGTCCTCAAGAGGAGTTCGTGAGCCATGAGCAACATTCTTGACCTCCTTCCATGCTAGAGGAGATCTTAAAGATTGCGGATGACAACACGGTTCGGATTAATCGCATGGCTCAAACTATGGAGCTCATGAAGGTAGTCTTGGAGAATGAAACCCGTCCCGATTGTGTGGAGCATGTTTATAATGATGAGGATGATACTTGTGAATCTGAAGAGCTTGATACGGAAGAAGATTTGAGGATGGAGGAGATTGTAGGACATGTTCTTCCCGAGGACACACCACATGATGATGATGCTTGGATAGGAGAATCAAGGAGACTTGAGGATGATGACACCTTATAGGAGGTGAGATGTGACGTGAAGACTCTTTAAGAAGAGGTGGTACCGAGAGTGGAGCATGAAAGTGAACAAAACCACCCTATTGTGATGCCACCAAAGATTGAGAGTACTCTTCAAACTTTTTGCTTGGTCATGAAGTATTTGTGCCAAGAGACCAAGGACACAAGCATCTCGACCCCTTCTAAGATAGTGATAAGAGTGGAGCCGCCTAACCTTGAACCGGGGACTCCTTGTGTAGCATCGCCAACTTGGTAACGATGGAGCTCAATGGTGGCCCCCCACCTTACTCTCTTACTCAAGCTTTGAAATTCAAGGGTAGCAAGCCACCCCAAGGTACCAAGTGCTTTGCAAGCATTAATGTGCATTGGCTAGTCTACCATTCTCTCAAGATGTTTCTTGGAGCTCAACTTTCATCATGGAAGAAACTACTTGACATCACGGAGGTGCTAAGTTGGATACCATAACACAAGTATCGTTGAGCTTAAGATGTTAACCAAGCGCTTCTTGGGAGGCACCCCATGTTATCTTTACTTTTCGCTATTATTTGCTCTTTTGGTTTTTGTATTGTTTTAGCTCTTTGAATAAGGTTTAGCAAGCATTTGGGATCACTCTTCACCAAGGACCTTCGTGGGACTCTCTCAACACTCTACCTCCTATGCTTTCTCTACCACCGCGGTATTCTCATTCTACCTTACTCTCTATCTCTCTTGACCATTGAGTACAATGCTCATGCTAGTCGTAGGGGGAATTTGAGGTTTGGTACGATTGTTTGTGGTGAAAGTATATTTGTGCTCTATGATAAGTGGATGTCTTGTGCTAGGTAGCATGCTTATGTGTGTCTTTGTTACTCTACCTTAGCATGTTGTTTGATCCACTATCATCTCTTTTGCTTGTTAAATGCTTAACTCGCTTAAACTCTATTCGTTTGATAAGTCACTTGATTGTATGGTGAGAACATACGTGATAGCCGGGGTTTTTTATGTAAAGTGTGAACTAGTTTTATTCCAAATGCCTTTTAAACTCTTTCACAACAAGTCTGAAACTAGTTTTTGTTAAATATGAGGTCTAGTAACTTGGCAAAGTATTCTTATCTTTGATAGGTACCAGTTTTGTGTAGTGTTCAGAGTCGATCAAAGTTTCCTGGAGTCTAGGACATAGGGTAGGAAAGCGAGGTTTCCAATGTGTGAGTAAAATGACCTTTGTGTCCAAAAGAGCGATAGACGTGCAGAGGAGCCGCTTGGTTGAGATCCACCACGAGCTGGCAATACATTGCCAGCCCATTGCTTAGTCCCAAAGGGGAAGTCTTAGTGCGACATTCTCCTTCTCAACCCCTCCCGGCGTGGGCAGGGTTTAGGATAACGCGGTCCCCAATGGGGCTGGCTGCTCCATACCTGCACAGGTCTCCCAATGCTCCTACTGGTAAGACAAAAGAGTCTTGCTAAAAAAATTGCTTTCCGAAGTTGCTACCAATAGAAAGACCAAAAGCAAAGAAAAAGTGAGTTGTGGGAAGAAAAAGAGGGGGTAGAAAATTCGTAATAGCCTAGAGTCCTTTCACAAAAGCCGCAAAATCTTAAAGTGTGAGGATGAGTGTACTACCCCCTCGACACATGTTGACCAATGTCGACCGGGCCCCTTACTTTCCGTCCATTCATGTGTAGGCTCCAGGAATAAGTGAACCGTCCCGTAACCGATGCTTTTGTCAAGTTGTTCAACCTTATTTTTGGTAAGAACTAGTTTGGTTATTGTTGTGCTTGTTTGGTGATATTTTGGGATCCTTTACCTTGTTTAAACTCGGGCTATCAAAACGTGGTTCAACGATCTTAGAGATCTTTTGGCTTGTTCAAATGGTTAGTGCGTTAGTGTAAGTGTTAGCTCGCTTGAGGACAAGCTTCGGGTTATTCGTAGGGGATTTTGATGTGATGTTATTACTCATGTTTTTTAGCCTATAATTAACCTAAGAATCTCCCGTGTTTGAGCTCGAAATGTTATGACTTTTATGCTTTTAGAGATGTTTTGTGCTAAGTGTGCTTTTGTTGTCTGGTAGCTACTTTGGAGCCAAATTCTTGGCCTGTTGGATGTATCTTTGTGCATTTTCAGGCCTTGGCGATATAGTACGGATGACAAGGAGCACGTAGGAGCAAATCGAAGGTCAATTGGAGCTAGGACGGAGGAGATAGAGCCATTACAAGTTTGGGAATTCTGCACTTGTTTCTAAAGGAGTTCTTGGCGAGAACTATCAAGTTCTCGCCGAGGAGTTTGAGCGCTGCACTTACAGGAAGTGTCCTTTAGGAGTTCTCAGCGAGAAGTCTAATAGTTCTCGCCGAAAACTATGTTATTTCCAGTGGACATATTTAAAGAGGGCTTCGACGAGAATTCAGGGCATTATACATTATTCGATACACAATTCACAAAGCCTTCGACGAACACTTCCTTTCTCCACACATCACCAATCGCCAATCATCAACCCTAGAGCTATTTTTGCTGCAACTCAAAGTAGAGGAGCTTGGATTGAAGTCCACAACCTTGGGAGAGGAGCTTGTAAGTGGAGGATTGCCATGATGTTCTTGGTGATCAATTCCCTTTCTCTTTCCTTTGTTCCCTTGGCCATGTGTGGCTAATTTCCTAGGTTCATCTTGGATTGATAGATTACTTGTGCTAGGATATAGGTTGATTGTATAAGCATGCTATGATTGATCTTGTTTGTAAAAAGATGATCTCTAGACTTGTTCTTAATTCCAATTTATGCTATGATTGCTTAGTTTGGTCTATTCAATGTGATGTAATGCATGAGAGTGCTTAGATTGCATGGTTTATAGGTCTAGGGATTGAAGTTAGTGTGTTCTAAGAGATTAGATGATCTCAATTCAACCATAGTTGCATGATTTCTCTCTTGTGCATTTTTATCGAATACTTGGTGTGCACTTAGTTTTTCATTCAATTGAACTTTGATTAGTCTTTTGATGATTCTCTTAGTGTCAGGCATTGATATGAGAGTATAGTGTCTAGCCTTGTGGTCATAGAGTTATAGGAGAGGGTTTTGTGACTTGGCATTTCATCAAACACCTTTAATGCATCCTTAGTCAATTAGCTTGAGAGCAAGAGCCTAAGTCGAGTGGTTTTAGGATAGGAATTTAGTGCTACGAGAGTGCATTGAGTTCATAGAAGGGATTTGCATGGTCATTCGATTTGCATCCTCTATCATGTTTGGCTTGTTTGTTCATTTACTCCTCTTGAGCATGATGAAGCTATCTTTCCAAGTGAACCTCCTTTATCTTTGATTTGCACTGCTTTACTTTGCTTGTTTAGTTTCCTTTAAGCTTTTGATTTTGTTTTCAAACCAAACTCAGTTTTAAATGATTAGACCGTCCATGAACCGTGTGAGTAGTGGCATTTGAGAGAGCCCTCGTGGAAATATGACCTTGATAGTTGTGAGTGTGAAACTTACATGTCATCAGTTTAATATTCACAATCCACAACATCATCATTAACATAAGTGAAACCAACATTTATACAGTCTAACAACATATCACATAACAACTCACAGTGACAACCAGCACACACAGTTCACATTTCATTTACTAGGTGGGTTATTTAGGCACCAAGGAGTTATCCCATACCACCACTGCCGACTCACAGATGTACCCCCAACCGCAGACGGGGGTCCCACAGACGCAACCGTAGAAGAGGATTCAGGGCCCAAATCAACACAATTCCCTTCAGGGATCACATAGCACATCTGTGCAACTTAGGGGAAAGTACAGGTTCCTTCCGGTTCTATCATTTCACAATCACACCAATCATCTAATCCCAATTCATAATTCATAATTCTTCATTCACCGTAAACTTACCAACATCACACATTGCGAACATCAATAGTCATCACATCTCATCCACTTTCCACAATTCACTTCCATCCATGATCCACAAATTCATACACAACAAGGATAAACTGCTAGCTTTCCAGCCACCTCACCTGCATGCAAAAGAGAGAGGTAGCCATGTCGTAAGTCTAGGGTTACCCACCTTTTCGTCTTTCATAGGACGATCCCATATTGGTAGGACCATCGTGTTGCATCCACAACTAACAATCGTACATATACAAGAAAACCCTTGAACCCATGCCATGTTAATTCTCATTCATACTCGAATTCATTAAGCATTCCAATTCATCTCACTCCCCAACCCCAGTCAAACATCAATCAATCACTTGGCAAACACATAACAGTTATCCACTTTTACTCTCTTCATTTTCATGCAAAACCTAACTTGTGATCTAAGCCCGATTTCAACTCCTCACGCTACCAATCACTACCTATCGACGCTAAGCCCTTACCTAGAGTAGAAGATGAGACTCTAATCATCTAGATTCCTAGATGAATGATTTCCCCTTCTCAAAATGTAGCTTTTCCCCTTCCTTACTGACAACAGTTCACTCCAAAAATCCAGAATCCGAGAAATGCGATCTCTACCTCTCCTCGCCAGGAACGCACAGAAAGAAACAACGCCTTAATCCGACACCTGTAGCTCCCGGAATCAAGCTTCAAAGGATTGTAGAACTTGGTTCGTCAAATGGATTTTCGGGAAGAAAGAGAGAGGTTTTAGTTGCAGAAATCTGTCAAAACCCGTCCTTTGATATGCATGTCAAACAACACAACGTGTTGTATGATTCACGGCGTGTTTCATGAAGAAACACAGGGTGTTTCACAACTACACAACCGTGTGGTTTTAAAAGCATTTTTGGACGTGGTTTTTAGGAATTACAGCACGGTCGTGTATCACAGATACACGAAATGTATCTTGAAGACACACGGCGTGTAGTTGAACTACATGACGTGTTGTCTCCACTATACAACATGCTCGAATGTAACTTCAACCCAACTTAAACATGAACGTCCCGAACTTTGATGGGACCTCAAGAGCACTGATTCTAATGCCTCGAACACCAGAACTCAAGTTTCGTACCGCCCGGTTGAGGGGGATGTTATACTGGTTATCTTGAGATTTGAAAGAGGTGTTTAAAAATTAAATAAATTTAAAGGTCTCATTCTTTAAGGAAAATTATTTTGTTCATTTAATTGGTTTTTTACATTATTGGTCGAGCTTAATATCCTTGTTCATTGAGTTTTAAAATGCCGACTACATTGATTGACGATTCATGTTTAGGTCATACCATTATTTAGATAATGTCGATACGAAGCCACATGTTTAAATGATGCTCAAATCGGAGTTCAAACGCTCAAGATATCATAAGTTTTAACATTACGCTAGGTAGGGTAGGCGTAAATACAATGAGACGCTAAGGAAGGAACCATGGCTAGCGCCCCGTCAGTGAGACTCGTCGTGACATTGGCGTGTAATCGACGTTCATGCCAGTTACACGCTGCACCACTGGGCAGATTTTATAAATAGGGTTTTTGGAAATCTAATTGCCAGACGTCAACAGACTTCGTTCCCATCTTGTTTTCGACGAACACACCCTCTCGGAGTCTAGAAATCATCTTTCCATCATCATCCTCCATCTCCTACATCACAGAAACAGTAGGAGAAGATCAAGATTCAGTAGGAAAAAATATGTAACATCCCGTTCCAACTGTACCTAAAGTATTCATCGATTCGTAGTAGAATCGATAATTGAGTAATATATATATATATATGGTAAACGCTTCGGTGCACCCACTAAAAGTGGGTGCACCGGGTACACCCACTGACAATTCTGCTATCTAGAGTGATATTTCTATTGAACTAATCGTTTATATCAATAGATTTAATCTTAATAAGTCTAAATTGAGCTTAATTACAATTTTTAGTCATCATAGTATAAGATTATACCTATTGTTCTTCAGGTTTCTTTCTACAACTGCATTTTTCTCAATATGATAGATTATCATCTCTACCAAATTAGTTTTTTGTTCAAATCGTCTTATATATCCTTTAACAACATGTAGATTATTATACTTGAAAAAAAAAGATATTAAAAACATGTTTATCTATCAAAATGTTAGTGGGTGTACCCGGTGCACCCACTTTTAGTGGGTGCACCGGAGTGTTCACCTATGTTATATATAACATATATGGTATTATATGTATAATATACTACATCATATAAAAGGGAGTTTTGTAGTTTTGGGGCAGTTTCAGGGGAATATGTAGCCCTGATGGCACATTCCCGAACTATGTCCGGATAGGGGAAAAAGTGCAGGCCAACTAGCGCCTCGTTGGCTAGTGAGCGCCGCGCGCACTACGGTTTTGGCTAGTGAGCGCCACGCCCACCAGTGAGCGTGGCGCTGGCTGGTGTAGTCCATTCTGGGCAACCAGTTTTGGCCAATTGATGGTTGACTGACCGGTTGGGAACCCCAAAACCCTAGATCTAACTATAAATACCCCCTCCAACTCCAGCTCTAGCCACACCTTCCCCAAACTTCCAAAGTTCATTGACGACAGCATCATCTTGAAGCAATTTCGGAATATGGCCTCTTCGAGTCGTCGTAAGTGAAATGGAGTTTTCGTTTGCATTTCAGATCTTCCTCATTTCTTTTGCTGCACTAATTTCATATCTTCCTCAAATTCAGATGTCGAGAGGATAATGTACAAGATGAAGAGGCATGAAGAGGAGGATCTGTTCGTTTACGAAGGAGGCCTCATCGAACGCAAGTGCGGGTTTACGAGCAACCAGATCTATTGCCTACAATCTGGAGCACTATTTTGGGTGTCCTCTCGAGAAGGAGGGTAAGAGTTGTGGCTTTTATGAGAAACTAGAGGTGCGTGAGGCTGTGGATGCGGCGACTAAGGAGAAGGATGAGGTTATCGAGAGGCAGAGAACCTCAATTCGGCGTCTCAGAGAATGGGTGAAGGGTCTCGAGTCCCAAAACTCAGTGCTGTAGGGTTATATCAATGCCCTGGTTAAGGGGAGTGGGTTTTCTAAATGTGACTACAATAGAAAGAGTATTGAAGGGGAGGAAGTGGTTGTTGTTAGGTTTATGTTGTGTTGTTGTTTTGTTGTACTCTTTCGCTATTGGAGGGACGGTTGGGGTCTCCCTTGGCAATCAATGTATCCCTTTGTTACATTTCGTGATTTGGAAGAACTTATGTTTGCTAGCAAATCTTAAAACAAGAAAAGTTCATTAAAACTGGAAAAGGTCATAACAACTGGAAGGGAAATACAACACAATGACATAGAAGCCAATACAAGGGAAATACAATATAATGTCATAGAAGACAATGAAAACGGATTAACCATTCCTGGAGGGGTTGGGATTTCTGTTGCTTTGCTTTGCTCGTGTGCAAGTCCTTCTGTTGTTGCCAGCCTCATTGCAGTAGCTGCAATGAGGCTCAATCTCTTCCATCCAGTCCATCTCGTTGTGTTTGCGTGAATGGCATGGCCTATCGAATTTCCTAATCAGTCTCTGCTCGGGAACGAAATGCAACCCTCCATGTGGCTTCTAGTCTTTTCTGCTCCCGATTGGGTGGAAACTCCTACCGTATGTCCGACTCGGAGTCTCGAGCTTGTAATGATTGTTAACGTAGTAGAACGAATCTTGACGAGCATGTCGAATGGCTGCCATTGCGTGTGAACATGGCATTTTTTTCTGTTGGAACTTGCCGCAGGGGCATGACCCATCGTGGTCGTCGTAATACAGATTCACTGTCTGCGTATTATTACCCCTCCGATTTGTCATATTTGGGGAAGTCTGCACATCGAACAACCTATTCTCATAGTCGTAAGTCCTTACGAGTCGTTTCCCCATCCGCTTGATACACAGCTTTGTCCATACTACCCCAGTCTCCACTTCTTCTCTAATCCTTGTCTGTCGATCATCGAAGTAGCCAACTAGCCTATAGAAGGTGGCCTCCACTATAGCTGCGATGGTGAGTGCACGAATAGCTTTGAACGCCCCGTTGACACTCTCTGTAATGTTGGATGTCATATTATTCCATCGTGCCCCATCGTGGCATGAATCAACAGCTCTTGACCAATAGAGTTGGTCTTCAATTACCCAACGAGTTTGGCCCAGTTCCATTCGAGCGTCGCTTCTCATGAATGATCTGACCCCCTTTTCGAATTTTCTAATGGACGATAATACTACAAGTCCGAAAATGAAATACAACAAGTCTGAAAATGAAATATTACAAGTCTTAAAAATACAAAGTAGTATAAGCCTTTATCCACGTCTAGGTCCACCACCTCTACGCCCACCCCTAGCATGATCTCTCGCCAAATTCCCACATGTGCCGCACATAGCTGGTCTAGGATCCTGTCGCAATCCATAGCGTGGTGGTGGCTGGGGGAAGTCGTCGTCATCATCATATGTGGCATCCATCTGTATCATCGGTGCGGGCGTGCGCTCTTGCTGTGCCCCACTACTCTACCCATGATGTAAATATTGAGATGGTCCTCTCCACTGCTGGGTGGCCGGAATGAATGACTGACTCTACTGCTGTGTGGGCAGAACAAAGGACTGACTCTGCTACTGGGTGGGTGTAATGAAGGTCTGACCCTGTGTTTGATCCCAATCCGAGTACTGCGTGTACTGTGTCTCCTAGAAGTCATGGAGGGGGTACGAGTCTCGGTACCATGGCCTTTGTGGCTCAATGGTCTCAAAATATGCAAGGTCGGGCTCCCACAAGCCTGGAGCCACTGGTACGTTACGCCTCTGTCTGACAGTGCGTGTAGGCGGGATCCTCGCATGTGACATCTCTGGCACCGTGTAGTCATGCGGTGCATGTGTGGGCTGGGTAGGTGCCCTCCTCGGTATCCTCCTCTCTGGTGTCCTCTGTATAGCACCAGATGCATGCATGAGCGAGCGGAGGGTAGCATGCATCTCCTGCTGGTCCTGTGGTGTGATGTGAGGCTGTCCAGTCGTGACGTACAGACGCTCAATGCCATCGATCTAAAAGAAAACAACAACATAAGACGTCAGTAATCAACCTTTACACGATTTGGTACCTAGTTAGTATGCATCCCTAAACCCCACGTACCAAGGTCTCCATGACGACGCCTCACCGTGACACACTATGTCGTGTGTGTGCATGGTACCACTGGGAGTACTCACCGTGGAAGCACCAGTCCTCGGGGTCAATCATCCATGGACCTGCCGCCTCATGATCGAATCGCTGCTCCCAGAACTGGAGATATCGAGGGTACCTGGCAACCCAATCAGGCTGTCGTGTACCCCTTTGTGTGATCTCCAAGTTCATCATGACCTCCGAACGTGGCATGTCAAACGTCGGTAGTGGCTGGTCCGTCCCAAACTGACGTAATACACGATCAGGTCTATGCCACATGACACTGAAGTAGTGACGTACAGACGGTGTGACTATGCGGTATGCGACGAATGACTGAGGACTATGGCCCTCAAACCGCACCCATGGTTCCCACTAAGAATGATTAACAAAGAAAGAGAAAGATTAGCTTAATAATCCAACGGTGAAGTGGCCTACGTATTGAACTAAAACTCCAGTAAAACATACTATGAATGGTGTCCCCTCGTCCAGAATCTGGCGGTATCTAGCAAGTAAGATGAATTGTAGCTTGTCTTTAAACCAAGCCGCCCACCTATGTTAAAATAATCTCGATAGTTAGAGATACGTTGCAATGAATCTTGTGTTTGACTTTGAACTATATGTGTGAAACTTACTTTGGCAAGCGCGGAATCGTCCTCCCCTCTGGTCTCTTCTTTCTCTTCTCCTGAACCCGTTGAGCTATAGAGGGAAATCTCTCCAAAGCCCACACCTGGAGCAACGCCAACCAGCTGCCAATGTCACCAATGTGCTCGGCGGTGGTGCCGCTCTCAATCCGAAATGCGGTACGCCCAAGCTCTCTGTACAACCAAGATAGTGCGGCTGTCCCCCCATTTATACTCTCCAACGCGCTCCATCTCCTTAAGTAAAGGAAGCATTAAGAGGTGAGCATACGCCCCTGAGCGATCGACAAAGATACAACTGCCGAAGAAGTCCAGAATGTAGGCGCAACAATACTGATGTATGGTATGAATATCGTCGTCGCTAATGGCACCCTCATGGTATGCGAAGTGGGAGCGCAACCAGGTCATCTTAATCCTCCCTGAAAGTACATTAGACGTAGCGTCTTCTTCCCTATCTGGCTCTCAACATAATCACAAAGCTCATCCAAATCAGTAGGAATGAGCTTAGGTGAAGTGACAAGGAGACCATCTACGCTCAAACCAGTGATGAAGTGCACGTCCTCCAGTGTGATCGTCGCCTCGCCGCCGTACAGATGGAAGGTGTTGGTCTCTGGATGCCACCTCTCAACTAGAGCAGTGATGAGCTCTGGATCGGGGTTAGTTTCATAGCATTCCTAAGCTTGTCTAACCCAATATCACTACAACAAAATACCAAATTAGTCACGAATTTTTTACCCTTTTAGTCACGGTACCGTGACTAAAAAATTTGTCACGGTTTAAGGAACCGTGACTAAATCGACCATTTTTTGTCACGGTTTTCTTAAGAAACCGTGACTAATTTTTTTAGTCACGATTTACATATAAACTGTGACCAAT
>JAVBHU010000273.1:0-27475 GCA_034768395.1 Linum lewisii | reverse complement strand
TTTAAAAAAGGGTCTAAGGCCCTTTTAAATGGTATTAGGTAATTTTTTTCTTTAATTTACTGTTTTTTTATTTCCCAAGATAATCAAAACCCCTTTGATGATTGATTTCAGTTTCCCCAAGATTTTGAAATTTAAATTAAAACTTTTTTTTTTTTATCTCTATTGGAAAAAATTAAAATCTCCCAAAACTTATCCACTGTATTTGCAAAACATGATCAAATACTACCCCACTAGAGCAAGGAGATCGATTCCAAGGTTTTTTCTGTACTTTTTACCAAAGTAATTGGTTTTGTCAGTTTAACAAGGGGGGTGGTGTATTTCCACAAAATTTCAAAGCTAACATGCAGGGAAGAAATTTAAATTAAAACTAAATTAACAAGTTTTTTGATTGGATTGGTTTTCAAAACAAACAAAAGTTTGACTCAATCCCCTTAAAACACCAAGGCTTGCATCACAAATCGGCAGTTACAACAAACTAATGAAATCGAAAAACAACTTGAAAAAAGTGAAGAAACCCCCCAAATTTCTTCGAGCTTGGATGATTTCCGATCTTCGTCTATTTTTATGTGATTTGGGGATGAAAAATGATGTTTTTCTGGCTTTGGGGGTTTTTCCAGGGGGGGATTTTCAGGGTTTTTCGTCAAAATCAAACTGGGCCTCCGAAAATTGTCAAAATAGGCTTTAAATCCCCAAGCGTGTCGCATGGCGGGGTTACGCCCGGCTCCGCTGCGCAGTCTGAAACGAAACTTTTTTTTTGTGCGTTGAGATAGAGGGGTTATTTTTTCGATAAAAATTTAATGAACAAATTTAAAAAGGAGGTTAAAATTACGGGGAAGCAAATTTTTTAAAAAATTAATTAGAAAAATGGTTTTAATTTTGACTTTTAAAAAGTATAATTAATCATTTTAATCCTATTTTAAAATTTGTTAAAACTCTTTTAATTTAATCTTTGTTAATTTACTAATTACTTCTGATTATAAATAAAATCTGACAAATTAATACCCGTATTTGTTTTTTATTTCCCCCCGTTCAAAAATGACGCGAGCCAATTAGGAAGTAGATGCTGCTCGAAAAAAAAAGGAAAGGGGAAATTTTTTTAAACCGGGGAATTTTTTAATACCCAAAAATTTGATACGGTTTGTATGTGAAGGGGGAAAGCATAATTAAAATTAAAACAATCCAATTTTTTCTCGGGAAAAACTCATAATTTCCCTCAGATGTTTGTCACACCTTGGTTTAGGTATATAAAGCCATCTTTTTGCTATACCTTTTTCCCAACAAACTTAGCATTCTATTCGAGGAGCTGAGTTGAGCTATAAAAGGTTTGTACCCCCCAGGAAAAGTCACATCGGCCCCCCCTTGGAAAAATCTTAACTACCCTTCCCCGGCCCCCCCCCAAAAAACAAATCGCACCGCAAAGAACCCCCCAAAAGGCCCCACTGCCACTGCCTCCACCCCCAAGTCCGGGGCCGCTTTGGAACCCCGGAGTCAAAAACCACAGGGGTTTTTCCGGGGGCCCCAAAAGGTGAGGAGGAGAAAACGCAAAATTGCCCCCGCCTCGCGGGAACCAACACTCATTTTCCGACCCCACCATCGCCAGGGAGATGCTTTAAAAAGCAAGATGCCATTTCCAACAGGGGGGGTCGGGGACCCGGGGGCCGCACCATAGGGAGGCACTTGACAAACCCGTGGCCGTGCAACAGCCCAAAGGCGGAAGATGAAGAAGGTGATGAACCAACGAGATAGTCCCAAACGAGGCTTTTAAATGCTACCGAAAAACGCGCTGAGGGCAGACAACCTCGTGTTTACGTAAAAGCCTTTCAAGGCTGGAGGTGCGTCAACCTTAGGACCGCACGCAGCATTACTGGGACGTGATACGGAGGAGGGTTTTTGGGGAGGTTCGTTCCGCTCTTGTGCCTTGACAATTGGGAGCCGACCCGGCGCTGAGTGGGCTCCATTTGCCTCGAAAAGAGAGGTGGGGGTAGTAATAAGGGAAAAGGGAGGGGGGTATGAAATGGATGATATGTAATAAGTTTTTCTAGGGGTTCTCCCGAATTTTGGGGCCGCAAATCTGCAATCCTCTATATTTATAGCTGGCATTCCAAGACGTTGGGGATGGTTAAAGGGGCCAGCAATCTCGCCACGTGCACCAATCCTAACCGCGCTTGGTGAGACGAAACTTCAGGATTGCTCCACCCGTCCTTCTAGGGTTTCCCAAAGGGAGCGCATAACATCGCTCAGGGCCCTCCGGGGCGCGACGGGCCCCTTCAAAAGCGCCTTTCCAGGAAACAGTGGTCACCTTTGCTTGACAGGGAAAACCTTCCTGGGCCACACTGGGCCTCCCTTTCGGTTTTCTAGTTAGTCGCCTGGTCAATCTCGTCAGGGGGGCTTTTGGCTTCCTTTCGGTTTTTTTTACTTCCCCCACGGGGCTGACCCGACCCAGGGGGCCATTTTGAGCCCCCTTGTCCGCTTGGTACTTGTGCCGAGTACACTGGCGACACTTTTTTCCGTCGCCCGTCGTTCCCTGGGGAACCAAAATTGCCAAAACCCTGGGCCGTTTAGGTCTTTTCTCTTCCGAAGCCCCTTAACCATCATTGCCTACGAAATGTTCCTCCTTTTTATTTTTTTTTTTTATGGGGTTTGCCCAATCCCACCTCTCGGGGGCTTGCGTCTTCGAGACGCTTTCCCTTTCCCATGCCAATAGCTCCAATCGTCCTTTCAACGGGGCGCGTTTCCTTCCCGAGGGCAAAATTTCAAAACTCGTTTTCCCTTTTATAAAACGCTCCGCCCATTCGTCTTCCTCTTCTCCCTGTCACGGTCTCCTTTTCTTCCCCCTTTTTTCTTCCAAAAAACCGTTCGTTTTCTTCGCTTTCCTCCTCCTTGCGACTCCTGTCTTTCTCCAGAGCCCCCGACGTTCTGATACTTCTCGCTGTCCTGGTATGCTCATGTTTTGTTTGAATTTTCTTTTTTTTCCTTTTTTTTCCCTTTTGCCGACTGCCCTTCTGAACTGCTTCTTTCTCCCTATAAAACCCTTGTTATTAAGGCTCCAATGGCCTCGTCATCAAAAATTTTCAGAGAAACCCTCGCGCTTCTAAAATTTTTCCCCCGCCTTCTGAACCCCGAAAAATGGGAATGCCCCACCCGGGGTTCTTTCCCCGGATCCCCCCCTTGGTTGTGGACTTGACAGCCCCTTTCTCGACCAGGACACTGTCGAGCTTGGAGAACATGTGGTACGAGGGCGTTTGGCGGGATCGCTACGTCATCGGGACGGTTTATTTTCCTATTTCTCTGCAACACTAATGTCCTTTTTTCCCAAAAATTTTCCAGACCTGTTGGGATTTTGTGTCCCCGTTCCTGTCACTTTGGGGGTTTTGTCCGGAGGCTGCTTTGGGTTGGTGGGGTCAGAACAACCAACGGGCTGGCCTTCCCCTTCTCCTTTGTTGTATCATACTTCAGACCTCAAAGCGTCGCTGGCGCCTTACACCGAAAACCTCAGGGTCCGTTTTTGCCAGTTTTGGGACTCCCCCAAACCCCGGAAAAAAAAATTCCCTCAACCCTTCGCCTTTTTTCCTTTTGTATATGCCAAATACACCAGGGCCTTAGTTTTTAAGCGAGGCCCCTTTATGGGGGATGGGGGGAGCGGGGAAACCCTTTTTTAACCGCATCCAAAATGGATCAGCTTTTTTTTTTTAAAAACTGCGAAGACACCGGAAAGCGGCCCGTCCCCGCGGTCGCTGGGCCCGACCAATAATTCCCCCGTGGTCCTCTGCCAGGGAGGTGAAGAACAGCGGTTTGCATTTTAAAACAGGGGAAACTTCAATCGGAACAAACCCCTACCCTAAAAAGTCTGGCGAGTGCCGGAGGTAGATGGGACTATCTTCCCCTTTCTTTTTAAAATTAAACCCTGCTTTTATTTTCTCTAGCCGTTTCCTTTTGCTTTCCTGTTTTTTGACCGTTTTTTACCCTTTTTTTAGGGATTTACAGATATTTCGAACGTCTGATCCACGTCAGCCCGGGGTCAATCACACGACCCAGCCGCAGCTGCGCCGCCACCGGGAAGTTACCACCACCCCTTGGCCCAGGGGGGAAAGAAAAGGGGGCGCCCGTCCCGAATTAAAAGTCGCGGGCAGCCCAACAAAAAAGGCGCAAGCTTCCGGGTACAGACCTTTTTTAAGCTTGGAAGACGACGGGGCCCAGACACGGGTCCTCCACCAATTCACGTCGCGAACCCTGAATTGCTCGACGGGCACCGGCCCCCTTTCTGCTGAGCCCCCCCCGGACGCCCCGGGGGGAAAAGGGAAAGCCAAGCCCTGCGAGCGGGAATTCCTTTCTTTCACGGACGACTCTCCCTGTCGCCCCATAACGATGAAGTGGGGCGCCGGGTTATCCCAATCTCCGCAGATTTCGGGCGCCCCCAATTTTCGGAACAAAGCCAACGTTCCATAGCTTTCCCCCGCGATCACAGCTTTCAGCGCGGGCCCGGGTATGGAGCGGACCTGGGAGTTTTTGAAGGGCTGGATGACGGGGGGGTTGGCGATTTATTTCCCCGATGGGGGGCGTGTATGTGAACATCCGGTATTGACCTTAAAACGCTCTCCCCCTTTCTGTTATCTCCCTTTTTTTTTATTTTGTGAAGTTTTAATCAACGCACCTTCAAATTTATGGCTCTTATTATTTATTCGATGTTCTGGGGCAGCAGGCTGACAAGTCGCGCGACCTGTTGTTTTGGGAAGGCTGGGCCCTTTTGACGATCAAAGAAGCTCTTAGCCCGCTTGGACAACGAGGGGGTAAGCAAAAAAACTTCGCCACAGCGAGATGAGAGCTTTGTTTTTTTTTTTAGTGTTGTTTTTTTTTTACCAGGTTTTATTTTTTTCAGTCGGAATTAAGCACCGGGAAAACTTTTCGCCCTGACCGAGCTCTTTCTCACGGAGCAGACTATCCCCGGGGCCCCCCTTTTCCCTGGGGGCCTGACCAAGATTTGTGACCAGCCGGGCTCTATTTATATCTTTGAGAAGAAACGTCTGAGGCAAAGAAAATGCCCCGTCGCCAAGAAGCTCCGGGGTCAGATGTCCAAAAGCAGATGGGAAATTTTACAAAGGAGGACCGGCCCCTTTCCCGCGCGGAACCAAGCGACGAGGAGTGGAAAGGCGAAAAAAAGCTAGCTTGACATGAACGGGGAGGGACTCGGTTAAGTGCAAGGAGGGGCCGAGGCACCGCTCTCGGCAGTATGTGAATTCTTTTGTTTCCCTGACAAGGCCACCCCGGCATGACGGTTCGCAGAAATTCGTCGCGTTGTGGGCTTCCCCCTTTCGTTCGCCGCGAATTTCTCAGGGCCCGTCCTTCAGGGTTTTTGGTGAACGTTTGGAAGGGGGTGCCCTTCCCCAAACCCAATTTATAATTTCGACCCTGAGTACTCAGCGTGAGAGGAAGTTCGGGCGGGGGAAATCAGAGTAATAGGGGACTAAAAAGGGCCAAAAAGGGGGGGGGCCAAAAAGTGAGGCAGCCGGGAAAAGGGCGAGGCAGGGGGTGGCTGAGGGGAAAAGGTGTTTGAAAAGAGCCTGGCATCCTCCCAAGGCGATCATGGGCAATGCTCGGGGGAAAGGGAAAAAAATAATGATGATTTTCTCTCTCTTTTTTTTTGTTTTTTTTATAATCTTTTCTCCTTTTGGTTTGTACTTGTAAGAAAAGGGCTGACCTTGATCGGGGGTAAACGCCCTTTATTTCGCCCTTATCTTTTAAGTAGGCTCGTAAGCAAATGTTTTGAATACCCTTTTTGCGCGATTGTTTTGCAGCGTCATAGGCGGCACCTTAGTTTTTTCCCTTTTAGCGATGGTGATTTGTTTAATGAGCGACTTTTGCCCTCTTATGATGCCCATTTAGGCGATGTCTTTACCCTTAGGCCTTAGCGAAGCTTGAAACTTAGGCCTCGTAGGCGAGAGGGAATCCATGTCGTAGGGGGAATTTTTTTTGGCAAGTAAGCGGATCCTTAACTCGTAAGTTTTAGGAAATATCGATGGCGATGGGAGATAAAAAATGATAAAATAAGTCATCCAGCGTTAGCGATCAGACGCTTTTCTTTCTTAATTAGGGAAATGACAACCATATCATGTCTAGGCGACTTCATGGTACTTGCGGAGGTCCCTCGCATTCAGGTCCGGGGGATTTTTGTTCCATCCACCCGGGGGCAAACTGAAAGTTTTTTGCCCCAATGCCCTTTCCCCTGTTTTAAATGGCCTTCCCATCCGGGTCAAGCTTCGGGCTCACTCTGTTGGCCTAAAATCTTTCGTTAGTACTAAATCCCCCAATTTTGATGTGATGTGGCCTAATTTTTTGTTGTATCGCCTGGCTAGCATCTCCTTTTTCCACTATTAACCTCATCTGGGGGAACTTCGCGGGTTCTCTTCCCAAACCTTTTCGAGACTATGGAAAGGTTTGCTCATTTCCTCTTTGGGGTTTTAGCTATTCAAGCGGACGGAAGGTTTTTATTTCCCCGGAAGGACCCTCTGATCCTAGGTCAATGTGTAAGGCGACTCGCCCCGTTGACGTCTGTAGATCTTTTTAGTGCCCACAGTACATGATCGGCTCCCCCAAAACCCCCGGCCCTTTTTGCCTTCGATCCGTCGCTTTAAACCCCCAAATTTTGCTGTGTTTGCTGCTTAGCTTGCCGTTTTGGCTGTGGGTAAGCGACCGAGGCGAAACGTAAAGGGGGATTGTGATTCTTGGCAATACGCCTGAAAGCTCTGGCAATCAAATGGGTGCCATGGTACATATAATGCTGTGGGAATGCTAAATCGGGAGATGATATGTTTGAATGTGAAAATTCTCAATCTGCTTGGCGGTGTGCTGGCCGTGCCTGGCCTCAATCCCCTGTGGTAAGTAGTCTATGGTACATCAAGTACTTCCCCTTCCCAGGGGTTCAGGAAAAGGTCCCAAAATATCCATTCCCCACTGAGCGAAGGGCCACGGGCTAACAATCGCCTGTAAAGCTGTGGAGGCAATTTATGAAATCGGCAATTCTTGACATTGTGACATTTTTTAACCAATCCGTCGTCCTGTCGCATCGTCGGCCAGTTATATCCTTGGTATAATGATTTTTCTCCAGACTTCTAGAGCCTAAGTGTGTCCACAGACTCCTAAATGTACTTCCCGGAGGTAAATCAGCGTCCACTGGTCCCAGGCTCTTTAAATAAGGACCTGCGGCCGGGCTTTCTGTACAGATCGTCGCCTTTAAGGTGCATCTGCTGGCTGCCTCCTTGTTTTTGTAGCCATCGCTGATCCTCCGGGGAATGTCCATCTTTTGGAACCTAATAATGGGAGTACGCCAATCGTCTTGTGTTGGGCGTCACCTCCTGAGACCGTCAATCTGGAAGCATGTGTTTAGCTTTACCTCTTTTTCCACCGTCACCATTCTTGCTTCTTCAAAATCAACCCCCGTGGCTATTTGGATAGCGCGGTCAGGGGGCAATTCTCCTCTCGGGGCGATTTGCAAGATGTCTACTCTAGTAAAATCTGCCAGGGCTGCTTTATCTCATCGAAGTATGGCATTAATGACTCCTCTTTAATTTCGAACTCCCCATTTTTAAATGCTTGACCCCACTGCTGAATCGGAAAATTTTTTACATATTTGACCCCCATTCTTCTTTCAATCCTGAGCCCGCTTCCATCGCCCCATATTCGGCAGCGTTGTTGGTTCTAGGCGACGCGAAGCGCAGGGCGACCTCATGGATAGCTCTTCTGGGCTTTTTAGCACTAGCGGCTCCCGAACCATTTTTACTGGAGGCACCATCCGGGGAAAAGTGTCCAAGGTTGGCTCTTCCTTTTTCTTCTTGTACTGCCCCTTCTACTATAAAATCAGCAAGAACCTGGGCTTTGATTGCCGTTCTTGGTTTTGTACCGGATGTCATATCGCTGGCTCAATGGCCCACTTTGCTAGTCGCCCGCCACGCTCATTGCCCGCAAAGCATTTTGTATTGGCAGGTTGGTTAATACTGTTATGGTATGAGCCTTGAAAGTATGGTCGGAGCTTTCTTGCCGCGCATACCCAGCATTAGGCCATCTTCTCGATGGCAGGGTACCGAGTTTTCAGCGTCGACCAACGTTTTAACTGTGTAAAAAATGGGCTGTCGCTTCGTTCCTCCCGTCGCACTAACACCGCACTTACGTTGTTGGTGATATCGCAATGTACATGATAACTCATCGCCCTCCTTGGGTGGAGGCCTGCACCGGAGGAGGGACTAAGAATTGCTTGAGTTCTTCAAACGCCTTATCACACCTGTCACTCCAGGTGGAATTTTGACGCGTTTTTTCATATATAGAGAAAAAAACGGAGCGCATCGCTCTGCCGCCTTTGGAATGAACCGGTTGTATGCCCGTTATTTCTTCCGGCTAGAACTTGTACTTCTTTAAACCGTTTTGGGTGGTGCCATGGCGGAGATGGCCTCCAATTGTGCGGGATTCGCCTCTATTCCCTGTCGAGGTGACCAAGTACCTAGGAATTTGCCTGATGTAGCTCCAAAAACACAATTCTGTGGGTTAATCGCAACGCGAAAGCGTTGTAACGTTTCAAACGTTTCTTTTAAGTCGCCTAGATGATCGTCGCTCTTCTTCTCTTTACCAGAAGATCGTCCACATATGCTTCCAGGTTACGTCCTCGTTTGCTTAGTGAAGACCATTCTATCATTCCTTTGGTAAGTTGCTCCTGCATTTTGAGGCCGAAGGGCATAACCTTATAGCAATAGTTTGCCATAGGAGTCATGAACCCGTTTCTTCGGATCCTCTTCATTGAGTGGTATCTGGTGATACCCGGGAGAACTTGTCGAGAAAAGACAATACTTCGTATTTGTTGTGGCGTCGACCAATGTTCAATGTTTGGGAGTGGATAAGCGTCTTTTGGACAGGCTCATTTAGATTTGTGAAGTCGACACACTTCTCCATGCCCCCGATGATTTTTTAACCAAAACCACATTTGACAGCCATTCTAGGTATTGAACCTCCTTGATAAAACCTGCCTCCAGTAATTTGTCTATCTCTTTTGTAACGGCTAGCGCGCTCTCGGCGATACTTTTCCTTTGTTTGCACAGGGCGGCAACTTTTGTCGATGGATAGGTAATGCTTCACAATCGTTGGGTCTATCCCAGGCAGTCGCTGGGATGCCATGCAAAATAGATGCGAATATTGCCTGTTAGTGTCATCATCGCCTGCTTGGCCTCTTGGCTTAGGTAAGTCGACAGCCTCACTGTTCTCTCTTCATCGCCTTCCACAAAGCTACAGGAACGTCAGACTCTGCTGACTGTATTCTTTCTCTATTCTCCGTTCCCCCTCCAGGTCGATTTTGTAACATGCTCCTTTCGTTGCTGCCCGATAGCATCGCCTCGCCACCTCCGGGTGCCCCCAAGCGACTCCGACGCCGTCCTTGGTGACGAACTTCAGCACTGATATACTGGTGAAGAGATGGCCCCGAAAGCAGCGAGCGCCGGTCGCCCCAAAATTATATTGTACGAGGATCGACAATCCAGCACATGGAAATCTATGGATTGCACTGCCTTGATCTGCCTCATCGCCTATCATGACCTGTAAGGTAATGATTTCCTTTAATGGGACCTGGTGGCCAGAAAACCTGTAATAGTTGTCTTTGTCGGTCAGGCTTGAAATGGGGAGTTTCATCTGTTGGAAAAGTTCCCAGAACAGGATATCAGCTGAGCTTTCCTTCATCTACCATTACTCGCTCCACTCTATCGGGGAGCGTTACAATCTGAATCACCATTGCCTCCAGGCTAGGCCCTCCACTTTTAATTTGTCATCCTCCGTAAACATGATGGGAGGGACCGTCGCGCCTCATTGTTTATGATTCAACACCTTTACAATCGCTTGACTGCTTTTTTGTCGGACAACTTTCTCCTCCGAAAATAGTTTGATAGACTTCATGACTTCTTTCCATATCATTTGCCTTTTTGGTTGCATCGCCGCGGCTCTTGCAATCGGGCGAAAACTGTTTTTCTAGGTTGGTCGCCTGGGACTGGGCTAACTTCTTTATCATTTGAACTCCTTTCCTTTCGCTTGGTCTGGAAAATAAGCTTTTTAGGCGACCCTCCTTAATCCATCGCTCAATTTCATTTTTTGAGTTTGCCGACACTCTTCTGTGGTGTGACCGTGGGAATTCATGAAAGTTGCAAAACTTCCGGGGGGTTACGCTGCTCAGGGTCGCCTCGCAGTGGCTCGGGCCATGATGTGTGTGATCTTGTGCTGCATTTACAGGAATACCTCTTTGCGGGATCGGTTGAGCGGAGTGTTTCTCTTCTATCTTCCTGATACGTGCGTCTATCATTGTTTTTCCTGTCGTCCGATATTCCCTTCTTTCAGGAGATCGCTTGTTCCTGCCACGTCCTCGCCTGTCAGTGCCATCACGCGGGACGCATTTGCCTGTCCGTCCTTTCGTCCTTTTCGGCTGTCGTCCCCCAATCTCCGCTAGCTGCTCCTCAATGAGATGATACTATTTATTCTGGCCTCCAAGTTGGACAGAGTAGTAGGCTTTTTCTTTACTAACGCCTCCTTCAGTCGCCTATTGTGCGTCGCCTGGATCATACTTGCAGTAGCAATGTTAAAGTCACGTCTTTTACGGACTGTACCGTCCCTGATTACATCTCTCAAAGAAATTTTAGCGACCTCCGGCCACTGTCGCAAGTTAACAGGACCTGTACTGGGACCTTTCGGTGTCGCCTACTCTCACTACTTCATCAAAAAAACCCTGGCAAACTCATCCCATGTGTGAATAATTCCTTCCGGCAAGCTCATGTACCATTCTCTTGCCGCCCCTCCTAAAGTGGCTGGGTTATGCTCTGCAAAACGCTGCATCGCTGGCGCCCGGCTTTGCATGGCGATTTGAAAATTTTGCAGTTGCTCTTAGGATCGCCCAACCCCAAATATTTCTCCATGTTTGGTGGGACCAAGCCAATTGGTAGTGTTTCGGCGAAGATGACCCTTGCAAGAGGTTCCCGAAATGACCCTTTGTTCGGCTCCGGTTTCGACTAGCGGTCGAAATACCCGTAGCATTTCCGCGTGGGTGTCATTGCCCGGGGCCTGGACGTGTTGAGCTTTGGGCGCCTGCGCCTGCTGAGCGATAACCGTTTTTAACAATTGAGTAAGCTCCAAATTCTGTTTTCCAGCACCTGGAAAACGCTGTTCGAGGACTTTGTATGCCTTGAGTTCGGTGCTTCTTCCTGTCCCACACCCTTTCCTTTGGTGACACGAGGGATATATAAAGGAGTCGGTGTCTGTGTCTCTAGGCACCCCTTCTTCCTCCAAATCATTTCTCAAGTTTCTTCCCTCCGGTGGTATGCTTCTGGGCTCCAGGATTCACGTATTTAAATGGTGTTTCTTCCGTCTCTCCTTCGGGCCTTACGTTCGATGTTCTCCTCTTATCATTCTTCCAATATTCCCCTGCTCCATTGCTAGTTTCTTCAGTTCTTGATTAGTCCCCCATCTGGCGCGCCAATTGTTCCGCTCTTGTCGCCTGGAACAATGTGGAGCCGACCCGGTCGCCTGAGTGACATCCGAATCACCTCGCAATAAGAGAGTGGGGGTTAGTAATCAGAACAGAGGAGAGGTTATGAAAGGGATGATGATGTAATAGAGTGTACCTAGGGATTGCTCCCAGAATTTGGTCGTGTCCTGCAGTCTGTCCAATCCTTCTGTATTTATAGCCTGGAGGTCTGCCAAGACCGTTGGGCAATGGTACGGCGCCCAGCAAATCTCGCCACGTGTCACCGAATCCTAACCGTCGCTTGGGTGAAGACGAAACCTTCAGGATTGCTCCACGGTCCTTCTAGGGTTTCCCAAATGGTAAGCGCATAAAAAATCGCCTCAGGGCCCTTCCTGGGCCGCGGCGACTGGGCCCCCCTCTCAGAGCGACCTTCCAGGCACCTAGCTGGTCAACCTTTGCTTGACATGTTGACTTCTTCCTGGGGCCACAACTGGGCCTGCCTTTCAGGTTTTCTAGATAGTCGCCTGGTCAATCCTCGTCAGAGGCGTTGACCTTCCCTTTCCCGGGGGATTACATCGCCTACTGGGCTGACCCGACCCAGGGTGGCCCATCAGGTTCTTCGGAGAGGCTACGTGGATGGTGGGCAAGGAAGGAGGAAGTTGAAAAATGTCAAGGCGGGCGTTCACGGGTTGAAGTACTTGTACTCCTTTTGTATATCGGATTACTTGCCGTGGTTGAGATGGTCGTTGTCGATGGACAAGGTAAGATTGTTAAGGATGCGAATAAGGTGTTGAGGGAATACCAAAACCCGATTATTGATGAGAGGATCCGACTTTGGGAAAGTGGGGGGGAGGAAGGACATTGATGACTGGATTGACGTTTTCATTACTCTCAAGGATAGCAATGGGGGATCTTTGTCACTCCTGACGAAATCAAGAACCAAGCTGCGGTAAATATTCTACTACTATTACCTTATTTTTTCGAGGATAAGAATCTGTCTCTATACATCGATACAATATTGGAATTGTGTATTATATATGCAGGAAATCATGATTAGCGGGTGTAGACAATCCATCGAACGCAGTGGAATGGGCAATGGCAGAGTTGATTAACCAACCTAATCTCCTTTCAAAGGCAACCGAGGAAATCGATCGAGTTGTCGGAAAGACCGGCTGGTACAAGAGAGCGACATGGAAGCCTGAATTACGTCAAGGCGGTGTGCTAGAGAGGCATTTCGACTCCACCCGATGCTACCATTCCAACGCACCTCATTTTGTCCACTCAAGACACAACCGTTGCCGGATACTTCATCCCAAGGGTAGCTACGCTCTCCTTAGTCGCTACGGCCTTGGCCGCAACCCAAAGCCTGGACCGACCCTCTCAAATTCGACCCAAAACCGACACCTCGATGATGGCGATGGCGGGAGGAGGCATCAACCTTACTGAGCCCGATCCTGGTTCATATCGTTTAGTACTGGACGTCGAGCATGTGTGGCGCCGCTATTTGGGGACCTACATGACCATCATGTTGCTAGCGAGGTACTACAGTGCTTCGATTGGACATCTAGTACTGAAACTGTTGATTCTCACAGAAGCCGAGGATGAGCTCGTCCTAGCCACACCCCTCACATTGTTCCCTACCCCTCGTTTGGCTCCACATTTATACACTACACCTACACCCCGCTGATTGCTGAACCTGAAAGCAAGTTACTAGTCATGTTTGGCAAAATAAAACAAATGACATTCAATTCCTTCATCCAAATGACCTCTTATATTATTTTACTTGGATTTATAGTCTGTTCACTTCCAACTTATTTTCCGATTTGTGGGCCTTAGTTTCATTTCTACAGTTTTCGAATCATGTTTTTCGTCTCCATCAGTTTTGCAATTCGTCTTTATCCTGCTTTTGGGGTTGGTTACCTAATTGATCGCAGAACTTTAGCCTATAATAACCTAATAATCACTGAACTCACAAAAATTCATATAAACTTACAGAACTTTAGCCCATTTATCTAGTAGCCACTGTCGTCAATGGACATCCAAAATGAAGATCCGAGCACCTTTGGTGTTTATTTTGTATCAGCGTGTTCGATTCCACTACATAGTATTTTTATTAATTTTTCAGTTCAAAATACAATTTTCAAAAATTGTGAGTAGTAGTGTTGAGGCCCGCGGTTTGTGGGGAATTGGCCCGGAATAGAGTTGTTCATGAACCAAGTTGAGCCAAATTTTACTGGGCTCAAGATTGACTCGTTAATTTTTTAGACGAGCTTGATTCGTTCCTATGCTATTAGACATATGGTTTCCTATCGGATTCGTATAGACGGCTTTTTGGAAATTGGGACTTAATTATTCATCACCAAAGAACACAAAGTAGACAACTTTGGTTACAATAATTATATATTCTCCCTAATTAACATCGCTCCACTCTAATAGTTTCCTAATATAAATTAATAACATAATAAAACCTTGAAAACAAGCAAGCTTAGTCTTACATTAATTCAAATCAATATATGGCGCAATAATTAACTCAACCGTCATACATGGAGACACCACTCAGTACGGACCTAAACTCAGTGACGAACATGTTCGTCGGACACATTGGAGAGTTTGAGCTATTCTGCCGTCACCATTTCCTTCTCCATCATCAGCACTTTCTCCTTCGGTTTCTTGGTTAGTTATGACAGTGAGCTTATGACTCATTATTTGAGTTTTTAAATTTTAGAAATCTGGATTTTTAGTGCTAGTTGGGGACATTAATATCTCTGAGGTATTGAAACTATATAGTAAATTTGTTAATAATGTCATGACTTTGCGGGCTACTTGCGAATTGCAGCTAGGCATGGGGAGCGCGCTAGAGACACTAAGCGTTCGAAGCAGGACAAGTCCACATGCTAGGAATCTACCTGCAAAGATCATGGAAATCCTAACGTATCATGCTTCGCTCTCCTCCCTATCTACATCTTTGCCACACCAATCCTAACCCTACTAGGACAACAACAATCCATAGCCAACTCCGCGGGCCGTTTCACACTACTCATAATCCCGCAGCTCTTCTCCCTAGCAATCAACTTCCCGACCCAGAAGTTCCTCAGGCTCAGAGCAAAGTCAACGCCCTGGCTTGGATTGCGCTCGGCGCACTAGCAGTGCAGGTGCCTCTTCTCTGGCTTTTCATCTTTAAGTTTGGTTGGGGCACAACGGTCGCGGCTCTGGCATACGATATCACTAGCTGGGGGGTTGCTCTGGCACAGGTGGTTTATGTTGTTGGTTGGTGGTGTAATGAAGGTTGGAGTGGGTTGTCTGGTTGGCTTTTAAGGACATTTGGGGGTTTGTGAAGCTTTCTTTTGCTTCAGCTGTGATGCTTTGTTTGGAGATTTGGTATTATTATGATATCATTGTGCTTATGGCCATCTCAACAATGCTGTTACTGCTGTTGGATCCCTTTCTATATGGTAAGCTACTTATCTTATGTCTTTTTAAGTTGCATATAGGTTCGGGCTGAGAAACCGAGTCGATATGGTTAATCTTACAGTTTTAACGGTTAACTGTGTATAGTTTAGCATTACATTAAACACCTTTAACCATACCATTCATGGTAAATTGTTAACCTTTAACCGTTGGAAGCAACGTACGGTACAATTAATGGTTAGCCGCTGATAATGGTTCAACACATTCGTTTTCGGTCTGTTTTCTAACTAACTATTTGGTTATTTGAGTATTTGTGGTTACTATTTTTCTATTGACATATGGTTAACGATTATACTCATTAACCATCTTGAGCCAAATTCATCTGTTGTTAATTGTACCATTACCCGTTCAATTTGGTTAACGGGTAACCATTAACTCTAAAACGATACGATTTATTGGGTTAACCATGTACCATATCCATTTACTCAACAATACGGGTTAACCGTATAACGATATCGAGTTTGAGTAGGTTCCAATGTAGAGGTTTAGTCATAGTTATAAGTAACCTTGTTTTTTCCTCTGTTTTGTAGTATGAACTTCAATGGTTGGGTAGGGATGTTGTTCATTGGGATAAATGCAGCCATAAGGTAATAAGTTACCAAATTTGTTCAGTGATACTCATTGACCAGTTAGTCAACGTTACTGTTTTGTTCTTCTCTGTAGTGTTCGAGTCTCGAATGAGCTAGGTTCAGGACGCCCCAGAGGAGCGAAATACGCAGTCTACGTGATCGTGTTTCAGTCGTTCTTAATCGGGTTATTGTGCATGGTAGCTGTGCTGATAACGAAGGACTACTTCTCCATAATCTTCACCAGTAGCCAGACCTGCAAATGACTGTCTCTAAGCTAGCTTTCCTTCTTGGCATCACCATGGTTCTCAACAGTGTTCATCCTGTTATTTCTGGTAATTCTAATCAAGCATCACATATGATTTAGGGTTTATAGTATTATCCCAGCATACCAAGACTCAAACTTGGCTCATACAACAACGAGTTGAGCCTCGAACGAAAAACTGTTATGAATACTATAAAACCCAATCTGGATCTTCTTCCTACAACTCAAGTATCGAGTTATTGAGATGCAATGGTTCATGACAAAAAACAACTAACATCTCGGTTCATATATAACTTGACAAAGATTCGTTCTTCGATTGGGTTTTTTGCAGGCGTAGCAGTTGGTGCAGGATGGCAAGGACTAGTGGCTTACATAAACATATTCTGCTACTACGTGTTCGGGCTTCCGCTAGGGTTTCGGGCTGGATACAAAGCTAACTTGGGAGTCAAGGTAACTTCCAAAACAGTGTATTCAAATTAGGGTTCCTGGATTACTGATCTTACATATATGAATGGTTGTTTCAGGGAATATGGGAAGGATGATAGGAGGAACAGGGTTGCAGACTCTGCTGCTATTGTTCATACTGTACAAGACAAACTGGAACAAAGAAGTTGAGCAAACCACTGAAAGAATGAGGAAATGGGGAGGCCATGATCAATCCTCCAATGGCCATGGCAAGCAAGTTGCTTAGAGCTATGAATCTGGTTGCGCTCTTAGTTTCGATGTCGATTTTAGAGAGGTTAGATGAAAGAACGACCAATTACATGTCAATCCAATGGAAAGGTTGTCGAATGAGTTTGAAGTTTGCATGTACAAGCATACTTATGTTATGAGTTAATCAAGTGTTATGATTATGGCTATAGATTTGAACCATGTTTTGCAAGTGAGTACTAAATTTTTGGACACCGATTTCGAAACATGGTAATTATGTCGATGAAATACAAAAAAATAAACATGATCTATGAACTATTAACTTGGATTGATGTAGTTACTTGTTATCCAAGGATATACACATGGATGATGCATCTAACCCTAACTTGAGGTAAAGTTTTCTCTTTGTGAATCACAAATATAAATATAATGTCTTTTGGGTTAGAAACTTAGTCACCAAGCAAGTCAGGGTGGCCGAGTGGTCTAAGGCGCCAGACTCAAGTTCTGGTCCTCGAAAGAGGGCGTGGGTTCAAATCCCACTTCTGACAATTTCTTTTTTTTTCTATAAGTTATTTTCATGCATTAAACTCATTAAACACCTTTAACCATACCATTCATGGTAAATTGTTAACCTTTAACCGTTGGAGCAACGTACGGTACAATTAATGGTTAGCCGCTGATAATGGTTCAACACATTCGTTTTCGGTCTGTTCTTCTAACTAACTATTTGGTTATTTGAGTATTTGTGGTTAACTATTTTTCTATTGACATATGGTTAACGATTATACTCATTAACCATCTTGAGCCAATTCATCTGTTGTTAATTGTACCACTTCTGACAATTTCTTTTTTTGTCTATAAGTTATTTTCATGCATTAACTCATAAACACCTTTAACCTACCATTCATGGTAAATTGTTAACCTTGTAACCGTTGGAGCACGTACGGTACAATTAATGGTTAGCCGCTGATAATGGTTCAAACACATTCGTTTTCGGTCGTTCTTCTAACTAACTATTGGTTATTTGAGTATTTGGGTTAACTATTTTTCTATTGACATATGGTTAACGATTATAGCTATTATACCATTTGAGCCAATTCATTGTTGGTAATGTACCATTACCGTTCAATTTTGGTTAACGGGTAACCATTAACCACTACAAAAATCCGCTTGTTTAGCGTCGGTCAGAAACGCTGGATAGCGTCGGTTGCTGACGACGCTAAAGGATTTAGGTCGCTCAAAAAGCTTGCCAATCTACCACGCTAAATTTTAGCGTCGGTCGCCACGCGACGACGCTAAATCGTTATTAACGAGCGACGCTAAATCCTTGACCGAATAGGTCGCTAACCAACCCAATTTTTTTGTTTTCGTTTTTTATTCGTTTTTTATTTTCATTTTCTATTTGTCACTCCTTTTCCATTTATACAATTGTCACTTAAATTTATTAGGTCACCCTTTTGGTCACTACTTGTCCAATCGACATCCTTGATGTGACGGCGACGGCGACGATGATGGCGACGGCGCGGCGGCAACGATGACGGCGACGGATGACTGGAAACAGATGGCTGGGGAGAAAATGGAGAAAATGAGAAGAAGAGGAAGAAGAAGAGAGGAAGAGGAGAAGAAGAGGAAGATGGAAGAGGAAGAAGAGGAAGAAGAGGAAGGCTGGATCTGGAGATCTGGAAAAGGAAGAAGAGGAAGAGGAAGAAGAAGGTGGAGGAGGAGAAGAAAGGAAGAAGAAGAAAGCTGGAGGAGATCTGGAAAAGGAAGAAGAAAAAGAGGGAAGAAGAAGAAAGAGGAAGAAGAAGGTGGAGGAGGAAGAAGAAAGGAAGAAGAAGAAAGATGGAGGAGATATGGAAAAGGAAGAAGAAGAAGAGGAAGAAGAAGAAGAATTTAATAAAAAGTTTCAGAAAAAGAGAAGAGGAAGAAGAAGAAGGCTGAAGGAGGAAAGATGGAGGAGAGAGATTGTGATTAGGGTTAGGGTGGCGGCTTAAATTATATGTGTTTTAGCGTCGGTCGCCGACCGACGCTAAAACATGTCGGTAAACGACGCCAAAGCTGGTTGGCTTCGTTTCTGACCCAAAATCAAATTTAGCGTCGGTTTTGGTCAGAATTTAGCGTCGGTCGGCTTTCGACTGACGCTAAACCCTCGGTCAAACGCGAGAGTCAAGGGTTTTAGCGTCGGTTCCTAACTGACCGACGCTAAATACTTCCCTCCGAGCGACGCTAAAGGCCTTTTTTTGTGTAGTGAACTCTAAAAACGATACGGTTTATTGGGTTAACCATGTACCATATCCATTTACTCAACCAATACGGGTTAACCGTATAACGATATCGAGTTGAGATAGGTTCCAATGTAGAGGTTTAGTCATAGTTATAAGTAACCTCTGTTTTTTCTCTGTTTTGTAGTATGAACTTCAATGGTTGGGTAGGGATGTTGTTCATTGGGATAAATGCAGCCATAAGGTAATAAGTTACCAAATTCTATTCATGATACTCATTTGACCAAGTTAGTCAACGTTACTGTTTTGTTCTTCTCTGCAGTGTTCGAGTCTCGAATGAGCTAGGTTCAGGACGCCCCAGAGGAGCGAAATACGCAGTCTACGTGATCGTGTTTCAGTCGTTCTTAATCGGGTTATTGTGCATGGTAGCTGTGCTGATAACGAAGGACTACTTCTCCATAATCTTCACCAGTAGCCAAGACCTGCAAATGACTGTCTCTAAGCTAGCTTTCCTTCTTGGCATCACCATGGTTCTCAACAGTGTTCATCCTGTTATTTCTGGTAATCACTACAAAAAAAGAGACGTTTGGCGTCGGTCGGTAGGAAAGAATTTAGCGTCGGTCGACAGATAACCGACGCTAAACCCTTGACTCGCGTTTGACCGAGGGTTTAGCGTCGGTCATACACCGACCGACGCTAACATCTATCCAAAAAGTGACGCTAAAATTGATTCCGGGCCAAACCGGCGGTGCAAACCAGTCATTATTTGGCGTCGGTTGGTATAATGGGCTTAGCGTCGGTTCCAACCGACGCTAAACACACGGGAATTTCGCGTCGGCCCAATGTCCAATTTAGCGTCGGTCAGCGACCGACGCTAAATTCCCAAACTATTAAACCCCTGGCCGGACAGCCAGAATCATTTGTGCAGTTTGCAACTCCTCTCAATTCTCTCAACTCTCTCCACTCTCTCAACTCTTCTAAGGTATGTAGTTTGTTTTTTTCATATTGTTGTATTTAGTTAGTGAATTAGTTAGTTATTGGATTTTAGGGTTAGTAGTTAGTTTGTTAGGTTGTGAACTAATGAATTAGGATTTTGATATTATTATCTAGTTAGTGAAATAATCTATTTCAGAATAAGTGTGTATTATTAGTTAGTGAGTTAAATTGTGTTTATTTTGGTAGGCGTAATTTCGTTTGAGCTAGGAGCAGCGGTGACGCCGTCTCTTCGTTGTTTTCTCTTCTTCGGTAGTAGGTATGTATATATTAATTTTGCAATTGTGTCGTCTCATTGTTTTTTTTTTTAGGATTATTATGCTTACTGATTACTAATTGTGTCGTACATTTATCAGTGACCGTCTTTCTTCTATCCTCATTTCTCCTTGTTTCGCGTCTCATCCCAGGTGTACGGTATGCATTCTTTTAACTATGTATTAGCTTCTTGCTATGTTCATTTGTTATTTGGAATTGCTATGTTCAATTGTATGTTAAATTGCTATGTTAATTTGTTATTTGAAATTGCTATGTTCAATTGGTATGTGAAATTGCTATTAAATTGCTATGGTATTAATCTTGCAATGAAATTGTTATGTTATTAATCTTGCAATTAAAATGATATGTTATTACATTGCTATGTTATTAATCTTGCAATTAAAGTGTTATTGTATGAGTTAGTTTTCTCAGTAATTTGCCATGTCATTAACTAATTGGTACTTTATTATGAGTCAACATAATTATAATTATATTGCATATCCCATTGTTACCTAATATAATATAGCTATATAGTTAACTGATAGATATTACGATTTAACTTTCTAATTAATTCCATCGCCTACACTAAATCAGGCATCTTCCAAATGGATAAGTCTTGGATAACCAAGCATCGGTTGTCACAGGAGTATAGGGATGGTTTAGAAATCTTTTTGAATTTCGCTTTCGCGCATAATCATGAAGGAGAGCAAATAATTTGTCCGTGTCCAAAATGTGGATTCAAGAAATGGCTGTATAGGGATGATGTATACGAACACTTGCTTCGCAAGCCATTTCCCACAACATACACTGTTTGGTATCGACATGGAGAGCGCCTTATTGCTGAATCTTCTCAGAGTGCAAATGCAGTAGTGCAAAACTATGAGCATACTAGAGCATTTCGAGATCTGGTTAATGATGCTTTTGGTGTTATTCCAGAGGAGGTCAGTAGTACAATACAAGCCTCTGAAGATATTGTTATTGGTAATGAAGTAGAAAATGTTCTAGAAGATGATATGAACACTGTATTTGAAGATCACCCCATGGAGAGGATGACATGAGCTACCCGAATGACACAGAGGATCCGGATGAGACCAATGTCAACTTTAGTGATTTAATGAAGGATGGAGAACACCCTTATATGAAGGTTGTACAAAGTTCTCAAAATTATCTTTCATCTTGAGGCTTTATCATATCAGGGAATGCACAACATCAGCGATAAAGCAATGTCGTTGATCATTGAGTTGTTGCATGACGCTTTTGAGTTTGCCAACATACCGAAATCGGGATATGGTGCAAAGAAAATGATCGCAAAATTTGGAATGGGGTACACGAACATTGATGCATGTGAGAATGACTGTATGCTGTTCTGGGGGAATGATATAGAAGAGAGTGTTTGTAAGATTTGCAAGCAGTCCAGATACAAAGATGATGGGCATGAGGGTGTAAGTCAAGAACATAAGAAAAAACGAAAAGCGATGAAAAAAATATCGCTACTTTCCCTTGATTCCGAGGTTGAGAAGGTTATTTATGTGTCCTACAACAGCTAAGAGTATGGTGTGGCATTCTACAGAAAAAGTTAGTGACGGAATGGCAAGGCATCCACGAGATGGAGAAGCGTGGATAGACTTTGACAATAGATACCTGATTTTGCATCTGATCCTAGAAATATACGCCTTGGTCTTGCTACTGATGGCTTCAATCCATTGGGAATATGAGTCTTAGTCATAGTACGTGGCCTATTATTCTTATGCCATATAACACGCCTCCATGGGAATGCATGAAATCAACAGGTATGATTTTGTCAAGTATCATCCCTGGAAAGAAAGCCCCTGGCAATGATATTGATATCTACCTACAACCTTTAATCAATGAGCTCAAAATTTTGTGGGAAGGTGTAGAAGCATACGATGCAGCCAAAAAGGAGGTATTTCAATTGAGAGCTTCCCTAATGTGGACTATTAGTGATTTTCCCGGACTGTCCGTATTATCTGGTTGGAACATTTTACACAGGGCAAGCTTGTCCAATTTGTAATTTCGACCAAGAACCGTTACGGTTGGGAGGCAGTTTGGAAAAATTGTTTCATAGGAAGTCGACGGTTTTTGCCTGCAAATCATCCTTTCCGACAACAAAAGTCTAAATTCAATGGTGATGTCGATTTCAGAGAGCCAACCAAACTATTATCTGGCTCTGAAATACTGAAACAAGTGGAGAATGTCACTGTCACTTTTGGGAAGACGAGTGATAGTGAGAAGGGTGCACCGCCAAAGAAGAGGTCTAGAAGTGATGGAGGGAACAAAAGGCAGACAGAACAATGGAAGAAGAAAAGTTGCTTCTTTCAATTGCCTTATTGGGTGTTCAATAAATTGCGACACAATCTCGATGTTATGCACATAGAGAAGAATGTGTGTGACAATATTCTTTACACTTTGATAAATGACAAAGATCGAAGTAAGGATCATCTGAAAGCAAGGATGGATTTGAAAATCATGAAAATTAGAAAAGAGTTATGGCCAAGACCAGATGGAAGAACTTGTCCAGCAGCTATATACACAATGGGTAAACGAGAAATTCAAACAATGCTAGAGACCTTGAAAGATATTTCCGTACCAGACGGATACTCTAGCAACATATCCCGGTGCGTTGATGTGGAACACCGGAAGATATTGGGTTTGAAAACTCATGATGTCATATCTTAATGCATGAGTTATTACCTTTGTCCATTCGGAATGTATTGCCATCACAAGTCTCTTCGGTGTTGGTCGAATTTTGTTCTTGCATGAAGCAATTATGCTCAAAAGTGGTCCATGTTGAGGGTTTGGATACGCTACAACAACGAATTGCTGTAGCTCTGTGTCGTTTGGAAAGGGATATTTCCACCATCATTCTTTACAGTCATGGTGCATCTAGTGGTTCATTTAGCCGAGGAAGTGAGACTTGGGGGACCAGTCTATTATCGTTGGATGTACCCTATAGAAAGGTACAACTATCAATTTCAATGTTCTGTATTACGCTGTCAATTCCAATAATCTATTCATACTGAACTTGTTCTCCTCATCAGATTTCTTGGGAAGTTAAATCTTTTGTACGAAATCGTGCACAACCAGAAGGTTCAATTGCTGAACGATGGATTTCTGAAGAAATCACAAATTTCACATCCCTATACTATGATGTTGGAGTCGAGACTAGATTCAACCGTGGATCCGACTTCATGATCAAGTATTAGAAGATGATTCACGTGATTTGTCCATTCTTCCATCTATTGGGCACAATGTTGGTAGTATAAATCACTTCCGATTGACAGATACAGAGTTGTTACAAGCGCATCGACATGTCCTTATGGGGTCCCAACTAGTCGGTCCATTTCTCAAGTAAGTATAATTCTTATTTGGACTTGTGACATGGTTCGTTATTCAACATGTTTAACGTAGGTGAATTTCAATAAAAATCATTCATTGTCCCGTAGGGAGTTCCAATCTATTACAACACGACGACTTCGAGGAAAATCAACAGCAGAAATTGAGAAAGCTGTCCATAGAGACTTCGTACAATGGTTTCGGAGTCGGGTACGTGCTTGTCTATGTAATTCAGCTGTGATATGGTTGTATAAAAAATATGAATATACTAATCTTGTCACACACTATTATTTATGTCAATTTAACAGATTCTGACGATAACCAAGTAGTCCATTCCAAGGATCTAAGAGTGTTAGCTCGCGGTCCTCAACGACCATCAAAAAGATATGTTGCTTATGATGTTAATGGTTATCGGTTTCACATAGTTGCTCGTGACAATCCCCTCAAAACTCAGAATAGTGGGGTATACGGCAACATGAAACTCATAGTTACGCTAGCTCAGTGGACAATCGACCTCAAACAAGTGAACTGGCGTATTATGGCAAGTTAGAAGACATCATTGAGTTGAATTACTATGGAGAAATTCTTCGTGGTGTTATTCAAGTGCAAATGGGCTAATACGCACAATCCTAGATACGTGAAGAAAGATGGATTGGGGTTCACATCCATTAATTTCTCACATTTGCTATATACTGGAACTCGTTTAGACGATGAACCATATATTGAAGCAAAAGATGCTCGATGGTCTACTACGTTGAAGATACAGTGGACAAAGGATGGTGCATTCCCATACATATCAAACCCAGAGATGTCTATGACATGGGTGATGAGGAAGGAAGCTATGTACATGAGTGTGAGATGTTTGGAAATCAAGAGTTGTCGGTTTTTGATAATTCCAATATTCTACCCCTAGTTAGGCCCGGAATAATTGCAGAGTTCGATTAGGGTTTGGTAATATATTCATTTAACTTATTATAGTACAAGTTAATCTATTTGCTACGTTTTACACATCTAATCCAATTAAATGTTTTTTGTTATACAGACATGGCTCCTTCAGGAAAGCATGCGGTGGAGCTCATCGATGGACATGGAGTGAAGACTCTGGTCGACATTCCTAGTAATCAGATGATGAGTCTTCCCCATGGGAAGAAGGTTGTCATTCCTTGGGGTCTTACAGGACCCTTAGGTACTGGTCCAGCTACGATCCTTGGACAGTTCCATGGTCAGCTATCCAGAGACACCAACCTTCTCCCGATCACATACATGGAATGGCCGAATGTGTCTGATGGTGAGAAGGACGCATTGGTCGCCGCTATATGGGTATGTATAAAATAATATTACTCTCAAACGACCTAGGTTATATAAATACTAATGTTTATAAAATTTATTGTTGCAGAAAAGTATTGTCATGAACCGAGGAGGCAAAAGATAGAGCTCTTGACTATATCGTGAGTGATATAGGAAAGAAGTGGAGGGATTACAAAACGAAGCTGTGGGCAAGGAAAGTGACTGGGCCGTACAAAAAGTTTTTAAAAGCTGAAGCTACAAGAACAACCAAGATTTCGACCCAAAAGCGTTTGTGGTGCCGCCGAGGACCGTGGGCACTAGAGAGGAGACCTCCTAATGTTCCTGCGCCTATGTGGACGCAATATGTGGACTTGAGGTTGAGTGAGCATATGGTGGTATGTAGCGAAATATATGAATGCTTTTCATTGAAGTAAATTTATTTCGTGATACAAATTGTGTTACTTAAAAATTCTTAATTTGTAGGAGCTTGTCTCGGCTTAACTCTTTGAGGAGGGCGGAATACAAATCACCCACACTGGAGGGTCGAAGAAGTTGAGAGTGAGAGGATCAGAATTGGTAAGAGTTCATCCTAAAACACCTTATTTAGTTAAATTATTTTAAAAGAAATTTATATTGTTTAGTTTATGCAAGTGTAGGAAGCCGTAACGGGAAAGAGGCCCACGAGAGGTGAGTTGTATGCCATCACTCACAAGAAGAAGGATGGCACATACACCGATCCTAATGTTGTAAGTGACATTTCATGTTTTTTTCCTTCCAACTTTTTGTCATTTCACTTTTCAGAGATTGGTTCGAAAAATGTAATTGGTGGCCACTATGCAGCCTAAGATACTTGAGTTGTTGAACGACCCAACCGTCCGACTTGGGTAAGTTCTAACGATGCATTGGGGCAAGTCTACCCCACTGAGCATAGTGGTCGAGTTCGAGGATTGGGATTTGGTGCTACACCCACGAAGGTACATATAGTATATTATGATCTGGATTGGTTTAAATTTATATAACACTAACAATTTTATATTTTGTTGTCTCTTTTTTGTAGGTCAACTTGAGTAAGAAGAAGGGTGCAGCTAGCCAGAGTTCCACGCCATCAGCTACTGCCATGCATGACTTCGGACATTGCCCTGTACAAGGAGAAGTAGCAGAGTTACGGGATGAGGTCGATTTCTAAAGGAGCAAATTGCACAGTTGGCATCAGGAGCTTCAGGATCCTCCGCTCCGACTAAAGGGAAGGGGAAAAGACACCTTGCAGGCGGTGGAGGAGGAGGACGAAAGTGAGATGAGGATGATGGAGGAGGAGAGTGAGGGTGAGGATGATGAGTGATGAGGGAGAGTGAATATTTATGCTGATATATTACACGTAGACATATGTAGTTATTAATATTATTAGAATTATACAGTACGTTATGCATATTAGTTATCTATGTCATTGGTTAGTAATGTGTGGTATAATTAGTATTGCATTCCATGAATGAAATTGCGGTTTGCAGGTTTGCATGGTTTGCGGTTTGAGGTTGGCACTAGAAGAGTATGAGAAAAGGAGCTGAAATGGCCAGAAATTTTTTGACCTGTACAACATATTTAGCGTCGGTCATACTAATTTGGCGTCGGTCAGAACGACGCTAAATGACCCGTAAATAGCGTCGGTCAAAGCCATTTAGCGTCGGTTGATAACCGACGCTAACAAAGGACGCAGTCAACGCGTGTTTGGTCTTCGGTTGACCAATTTAGCGTCGGTTCTTACTTGTAGCGTCGCCTGATGACCGACGCTAAAAATTGGTTTGGTTCTCGGCCGGACTGGTCGGACCATAATTTAGCGTCGCTTATGAAAAGAAATTTGGCGTCGGTCACTAAACAACCGACGCTAAAAATTTAGCGTCGGTGAAATTGGCGTCGCTTTTCTGACCGACGCTAAAACCTTTAGCGCCGGTCATCAACCGACGCTATACTCCGTTTTGACCGACGCTAAAGTGCCGGATTTTTGTAGTGAATTCTAATCAAGCATCACATATGATTTAGGGTTTATAGTATTATCCCAGCATACCAAGACTCAAACTTGGCTCATACAACAACGAGTTGAGCCTCGAACGAAAAACTGTTATGAATACTATAAAACCAATCTGGATCTTCTTCCTACAATCAAGTATCGAGTTATTGAGATGCAATGGTTTCATGACAAAAACAACTAACATCTCGGTTCATATATAACTTGACAAAAGATTCGTTCTTCGATTGGGTTTTTTGCAGGCGTAGCAGTTGGTGCAGGATGGCAAGGACTAGTGGCTTACATAAACATATTCTGCTACTACGTGTTCGGGCTTCCGCTAGGGTTTCTGCTGGGATACAAAGCTAACTTGGGAGTCAAGGTAACTTCCCAAAACAGTGTATTCAAATTAGGGTTCCTGGATTACTGATCTTACATATATGAATGGTTGTTTCAGGGAATATGGGAAGGAATGATAGGAGGAACAGGGTTGCAGACTCTGCTGCTATTGTTCATACTGTACAAGACAAACTGGAACAAAGAAGTTGAGCAAACCACGAAAGAATGAGGAAATGGGGAGGCCATGATCAATCCCCAATGGCCATGGCAAGCAAGTTGCTTAGAGCTATGAATCTGGTTGCGCTCTTAGTTTCGATGTCGATTTTAGAGAGGTTAGACTGAAAAGAACGACCAATTACATGTCAATCCAATGGAAAGGTTGCGAATAGTTTTGAAGTTTGCATGTACAAGCATACTTATGTTATGAGTTAATCAAGTGTTATGATTATGGCTATAGATTTGAACCATGTTTTGCAAGTGATACTAAATTTTGGACACCGATTTCGAAACATGGTAATTATTCGATGAAATACAAAAAAATAAACATGATCTATGAACTATTAACTTGGATTGATGTAGTTTACTTGTTATCCAAGG
>JAVBHU010000272.1:0-27520 GCA_034768395.1 Linum lewisii | reverse complement strand
TTTTAAAAATTTTTAATATAAGGTTTTAGGTGGGCCCGTTGTCCGGGCCAATCAAGTATATAATTTTTAAATTTTTTTTTGGGAAAAATTAGAAGAATTGACAATTGGTATTGGGGAAATTGGTACTACCAGATATTCATTTTGATTTGGGAAAAGGGATTACCCATTGACTGGTAAAGTTAAAGGGTTAGGGGAAAACCCTTGGTCCCATTTTAAAGTGAGTAACGGGGGGAAGGTTTGAAGGTATCTCCCCGATACCCAATTTGGGATGATTACCCGATTTAAAACCAATGTTTTTTATTAGCTACAATTTTTCAGCTATTTTTTAAAAGACCGGGCCCAATTCTCCTTCAGTATTTATTTTCTTCACTTCAATTCATGGGATCGAGCCCGCCGTTCCCCTCAAAACTCGAATGCTCTAAAAAATTGCAGCTACATATTGAAAATCCCCTTTACAATATAGATGTTGGGGGTTTTGGGGGTTTCAACTGATAAGTAGGGTTTTACCGAAAAGCCATTCTGGGCGGAGATGGTTTAAATTTTTGTATCTTTTAGTCTCGTTGGGGGGTACGCATGAATCTTTTAAATAAACGGTTGGGTAATGGATGTGTGGTATCTAGCCCGTGGGTCCCCATTGCTAAGCCTAAATTTAGGGTATTTTAATATTAGTGAGACAAAAATAAAGTAATTAATAAAAATTACAAACAGAAAACCTATTCAAATTACTTTTTTCAACCCGCTATTTCAAAATTTGTATGTTGTTTATTTAAATCATCTTTTTTATGAACCCATGTTTAATATCTTAAAATTTAAATAAATTATTTGATTGATATGTTTTTAAAATGATTTCCCTTTTAAAACCAGTTAGTTATGTAGTTATATTATATAAATTAAAAATTTATTTATTTGAAAAGTCATATTAAAAACTAAAAACTTTATAGTTATCTCTGGCTCCGGACCCGGCCCTCAACCTTTTTGGTTGGACTGGTCCAACCAAGATCAAATTTAACCCAAATACCCCCCTGACCCCCTACTTCGCAGTTTCAACCATACCTTTTAGTTAACGCGGTTAACTGACAGAGTTAACTAGTTAACAGACAGAGTTAACCAAGTATTTCAATGTGATCAATTAACGGTACGAATCCGAAGTTGGAGGGGAAAGGGCCCAAAACGGCAACCTGGTCAAAGTAAGAGGGGGTAAAAAACGGCGATTTATGGGAAAGGGGGGCAAATTTGTTAAGTTGGAAAAGTAGGGGGGGCCCAAATGCTTTTTTCCTTGATTTTATAAAACAGAAATAGGATTTTTCAGTTGACAACTCAACTTTGAGGTTTCTATAGCTTCTCCTTTATTTGGGGTTCACATTTTTTTAAAAAAAATTTAAATTTTTTAAATTTTTTTGGTGAATAGTATATCTTTCATTCCAAAAAGTAGAAGGCAAAAGCCTTTAGTTCAGTAAAACCAAACGGGAAAATATGAAGAAAGTTAGACAAGTGATTGAAAATTTTATCACTACTGAAAACCCAAAAGAAGAAAATTGCTGATGAAAAAACAGAGTCTCCTTTAAAACCTGATAAGCAAGGGCCTTTTTAATAGACCTTTGTAAATCATCAACATCAACCGGGGGCGACCGTGAACTCCCAGCAAACGTTTTTTTTCCATAAACCCCCACTCCACTGTCCAACCGCCCTGCAAACGAAAAAAACCTTTTTTGGGGGAATTCGGCTTGGGAAACGAACAAAATAAGGATTAAAATAGAAACTCCATCACCTGAGAAATGCACTGGTAAAGCGGCCAAGGGGTGCAGATACCCAAAAAAGAGGTTTAAAAACAGTAAAAAAAGAGGTGACTGTGACTTTCCCGCATACCATTAAAATTCACAGAGTACAAGAAGGATCGCAGGGATCCCCCACCGATAAGCCCATCTGAAGTTTTTAAACTGCCCCAATACTGCCCCCCCAAGCAAGAAAGGGTGTTTCGAGGACGAACTACCAAAACCCCAAATAAGCCGATGCCAAGGGGAAAAAAAGAACGTGGAAAACCGAATGGGGTTTTCCCAAAAAACTAAAATTTCATATTCGTTTAAGAAACACCATCCCACTTTGACGTCCCATTATTAAGGGAAAAATGGGTAAGGAAGGAAACCCCGGGATGCTTAAGAACCCTTTCCCCAAAACCCACGCCCGGGGAAACCAAAAAAGGCAAAGTCCCAAGCTCTCCCCTTGATTCTGTAGTGCGAACCCAAGGGGAACCCAAATAGAACTCGGGGCTGGCAAAGACACCCCAAAGAAAGAGGGGAAAGTTTTAAAGGGGTTGGTTCCACATTTCATGTCTCGCAAACCCACCCTTTTTTTGGATAGGTAACTTCTGACCAAGCCACTTTTGCTTTCCTCCCTGAAACTTCATCCCCACCCCCAAAAAATAAGAATCACATAATTTTTGGGTATTTTCTTAATTTCTCAAAGGGAGGGGAAAAAAACACTCTTTTCCAAAACTGAGACAAAATGAGAAGGAGGGGAAATTAAAACCAAAATTGAAGACGCCCCACAAAACTAAAAGATTTGGCATTCCCCCCTCTAAAAAAGGCTAGAAATTTTTATTAATCAAGACATCCCAACCAAAGCAGTAAGCTTACTAGAGATGAGGGGAAAGCCCCAAATACCTGATAGGGGGTTTACCTAGCCTAAAACCCCGGGAGAGAGAGCACATATGCCCCAAGGGGGAAAGGGAGGGAAATTCCCGCACTAAACAAATCACATTTCTCCGGTTTCACTTTTTTGGCCAGACCAATAACAAACTTATCCAAGTAGAAACAAAATTTTCAAGCCCTTTAAGTAACTACCATTTGAGAAAATCTTCTTTTCATCGGCGAAAGCCAGATGGGTAGTTTAAGTTTCTGGCATTGAGGGTGATTAAAAAAAACACGAAAACCAACCTGCAATATCCAAAAAAGGGGAGTGCCCCTCAATGGCTATAACAAAGAGATAGGGGGGGAAAAAAAGGATCCCCCTGTCCAACCCCCCTTTTTTGGGCCGGGAAAAATCCAGGGAAACCACCTTTTTGGGGAGAAACACAAAAGGGGAACAGAGTGAACAATGCTTAAACCCAAACCCAAGGAACAGGCAAAAAAACCCCCTTGCCTCGAGGACTTTAAAAGGTAGCCCCATTTTTCCCGGGGTTTAAAAGCTTTCATGAGATCCATTTTAAACCCGGTACAACCCTAGGAAATCCCACCACGAAAATCCCATTTAACCAAATTTTCCTGAGTGAAAAAAGAAGTTTTTGTAAACAATTTTTAAACCCCTTTTAAAAAAACCAAAAATTGCGAGGAACTTAGACATCCGGCAAAACATTTTGGGCATTCTAACAGCAAGATTTCGCAATAGACTTATAGAAAAGTGAACAATAGGAAATTGGCAAATTTCTCGAACCAAAAAGGACTAGGTATTTTTGGGATTAAAAGTCAAAGAGGGGGCTTTAAATAATTGACCCAGCTTAGAAGATCAAAAGAAATCTAAAAACCGCAGCTGTAAAATCCTCTTCAATGATGTTCCAAGATGACTTGTAAAAATTAGCATTGAAACCATCGGGCCCCGCAAAAAAGATTTCCTCCTTTTGGGAAAAACACCTGCTTAATCTCTTCTTAGTAACCTCCTTAAAATAACATAGAAAAAATGATCCGAAGTGAGGAACTTTTTTTAAGGGTTAAATTCAGAATTTCCCCCAAAAGGGGTTTTTAAACCCAAGAATTCTAAAAACCAAGTAAATTCTTTTAGGGAAAACCCCTAAACTCAGCTACAATACCTCCAGATCAATAATAGAATGACCATCGAAGAGTTTATCTAACGAATAGTATTGAAAGCTGGGTTTTTAACTTTTAAAAGACATGTGGAAAAAACTTGGTTTTGATCACCCTCGCAATATAACGGATTTTTAGCCTTCTGCCTCAAAAAAAAACCCTCCCCGGCTTGTTGGAGCGCAAAATAATTGAAATAGCTATTCTTTCCTCAGCAACCAATTTACTAGAAGGAGAAAGAGTACCTGAATGAACATCAGCCAAAGCTGAAAAATGCATTTTTTTTAAACCCGACAGAAATTTTCACTAAAGGGGAGTCAAAATTTAAAAATTTCAATGCTTCCTTAAGGGTTTTTTTTTTTCCGAAAACAGATTTTAAAAAAAGGAACGCCCGAAGGGAGAGGGCAGCCCAAACTTTTTTAACACAATCCAAATAACCTTGATGATGAAACCAAAAGTCAAAGAATTTGAAGGGGTTGGGGGAAAGGGAATTTTAAGAAACATCAACCTGAACCAAAAAAGTGAATGTTTAGAGAGAGCCGGCGGGGGGAACCAAAAAACTTTTGGGAAAGAGGAAAAAGAAGAACCAATCCTCATTCAAAAGCACTCTATCCAAACGACGAGCAATAGGGGAAAAGGGGGGACTTTTGTTAGTCCAAGTGAAAAAGGGGCCGGGAAAGGGGTTTTTTAAAAAGAACAACCATCAATGAAATCATTGAAAACAATAGTGCTAGGGTAACCTTAATCCGATTTGAAGATTCCTTTTGGGCCCCCGATTTGGGGTTTAAAACTCCCACAACAATCCAAAAGGGGGCCCCTTTGATAACCTTCTGAACAAAAAATGGTTTTTAAAACCCCACGCCCCCCAAATTTACAATTTAACCGTAGACAAAAATAAAGTGAATGGAAACCCTTTGGATCAACAAACAGCAAACACACTGATTAGTCGAAAAAAAACAAACCCTTTAGATTGAGTTTAGCTTTCCAAAGCACCCGATTTTACCCAAATGAAAAATGAAAAATTTCCAAAAAAATTCAAAAGACTAAAAGAAGCAGAAAAGAATACTATCCAAATTTCCAGGTCTCACCCTTGTTTTTCCCAAAACTGCCAACACATCAAGACTATGCCCCAAAATGATCCAAAAAAGCATATCCTGTTTTTCCGAGGATTATTAAGCCCTTCGAACATTCCATGTTAAAAAAAATTTCATCCAAACGGGGTTTGACCCCCCCCCCCCCTTTTTTCCTCTCCGACGCGATTTCTACGTTTAGGAACAGAAAAAGGTTCAAGATTCTCATCAATCGTTTCAAGACTGAAGCAGCAAAAGCTTTACCTCCCAAAATTGATAGAATCCTTCACAATGGGGTGACACTCCACACCATAGGCTTTGGAGCAAAATTACCTGGGGCCCCCTGACTGCGAGAAAAGCTGACAAAACAGAGGTTGTCAAAGCAGCTGCTCTTCCAGGCAGCCATCTTCGGGGTGGGAGCCCGGGGACCATCAGAGGCCTTAACTCCCCCTCCTGGGATACCTGCACTGCAACCTGGGTCTGGGTAAAGGGAAAACCGGGAAAAAGAAGCCCCGGGGAAAAAGCCCTTCGACGCATCCCTTGAAAACCGTCAGAGGTCTTTGGGAGTGCAGCCTGGGGAAAATTTGGGCCTCCCCAAAACCCTTTGAACCCCCCTTTACTCGCTGCAACACAGTACCAATAGAGTGACCAAAACCCTTAACCATGAACGGGCCCAAAGGGAGCATTGAGATATTCAACACCGAGGGTGAATGGTGAGGAAAACCATCAACTGAAATGAGAAGAGTGTGGGGGAAGGGGGCCGTTTGGCCGACATTAGGACAAAAACCCTTCATCCCCTTCATACCCATAAACGACCTGGCATTGACCCCAAAAATTAAAAGGGGAAAAACCCCAATAGACTGGCTGCCATCCCTTAAAAAAGCCCAAATTCGCAGATCAATCAGAGTAGGGACGGAAATAAACCCCAAAACCCGGAGCAATGGCTGAGACGGGAGGAATTGGCTTGATACCTGGGACCAATGCCTAAAAACCACCGGCACTTTACCCCATATCCACGGACCACCGAGAAACCCATCTACAACACTTCCCGACGGGAATTGAAAGGGGAAATTTGTTTTAATCACTATCCGTAAGAATCGAGACTCGACAAACCCCGTCTTGCCCCCAAAAACGATTCGCTAGCAGATGAAGATCCTTTCCTTTGGGGGGGGGGGTACCAGAGAACTGGCCAACAAGACAGCAGTTTAAAAGCGAGCTCGACCTTCAATCAGAAAAATTTTTCGGCACCTGCAAGACACCATAAAACAACGGAAGGTTCAACAAAGCTTCGAGAAAGTTTCATCCGGCACAAAAATAGATGAACCCAACTTTTCGCTTCATCAAGACCATTGCCGAAAAAAGAAATGGGAAGCCCCACAGAAAAAAAGGAAAGGGGAAAAGAAGAAAACCAGCCGGTTGAGACTGGGAGAGCTGGCCCCAAAGGGAAAAGGAGGGGCGGCCTGACGACCGACGAAACTAGACAAATAAAAACCCCTAGATCCCCAAATTCAGAGGAAAAAACGGTAAACCAACTTCGGCCCAAGCCCATAATTTTCAGAAAAGTTAACGGGAAATTTTTATTCTTTTCAATGCAAAACTAAATTTTTTAAAGGGGAGTTTTTTTTTCCATAGTAAAATAAAAGGGGAAAAAAAATTCAATTTTATTTTTAAATTTTAAATTTTTTAACTACTTATTTGTAGTTTGCTCTATATTCTAATTAAGATTTGAAAATTAAAAAAAATAATTAGAAACCTTTCTAATCCTATATCTAACCAAATTATATTTAAAGTATAAAGATTGTTACACCTGATGATCATTAATTCCTTTTATTTTAACAAAAAAATATTCTATCAAAATTTCATTTGAAAACTCCTTTTATTTTGTACCGTAAACTCTTTTCTTAATTTATTAGTAACAATTAACAGTACTATGTAATCAGCCAATAGGCCGATAAACTATCTAGTATTAATATAATTACATACAAACAAAAAAGAAAGAAATGATCAATTTCCTCAGGAAATCTTGTATGAGATCACCATTTTTGTTGTCACCATGAGGAACACTAATCTCACCTTTCATTTCTGTTAATCTAATCTAATGGGCTTAAAATACAATGGGCATCTTTTGTAATTTTAATAATTTTATTTATTTAATTAATTTCAATTCATATAAAGAATTATTTTCTCATGATTTTTTGGAGATTCTGTCTCCATATTTTCTCCTACGACGGGTTCCCTAAATTACATCTGTTCACAATGAAATTTACAAGTTTTCGCTGCAAATTGTTTAGGTACATGATACTATTAGTATTACATCTGGCGTGGACCTTCCTCGCGAGTAGGGGGACGAACATGTACCTTAATTCTTATTCTGGGTATGTTCCTAATTCTTATAATTGGTACACATTTATGTTCCTAATTCTTTAATAGGTAACATTTATGGTCATAAATCTTTTAATAGGTACAAATTTATGCTCATAACTTCTTATAATAGTACAAAGTTTAAGTTCCTAATTTCTTTTAATAGGTGCAACCAGGTTTAGTATATTATCCATGATGGAAGCAATAGGCAACAAGAAAGAAATTTGTTCCAAATCAGTGAAATGGGACACAAAAGAGCTCCAATTTTGAAACAGAACTTAATTGTTTCGCAATCAGTTGAATTCGGAAAAGTCCAAGTTTCGAAGTATAAAAATCCACGAACAATCAAAATACAGAGAACAAGATTGTGGTACCTGCATATAGAATTGGAACAAGATGTGAGGTACACAACTTATGGAATCCGGAAACATGATATGGTTTCAAATTCTGAAAATCGGAATAACGCTAATAGTAGTCCTAATAGAGAGCACTATCGAACCAAATCGATTCATTCCGTTTGTCGACTCAAAGCGATGAAGGAACTGGATAAGGGCTGCTTTCTCGTTTGGTCATGTAGGTTGAAACCCACCTTTGTAGGAAGGTCGAGGTCTCGTCTCAGAGTTTGCCATGCCCGGATTGCAGACCTTGCAGCGTAAGCGGCATCCGACCACCGTGCATTTGGCTATGAAAGGTGTGGCCTGTGGTAGAATAGATGAGATTATAGCACTCGTGTAAAAGCTTGTCTGGAAACAGAGAATCGGAAAACAACGAACGCTGATCTAATGGAGTTTGAGTGGAAAAGAAAAGGTGATAATGGAAGATTAGAACAAAGAAGAAACGCTCACATTGGTGAAATATATCGAGAGCTTGAGGACACGAGAAGCGGAATCGATCGAGAGGAACTAGGGTGTTTGGTTCTTCGTCGGCCAAAAAGAAAACACGATGTGGAATTGGGTTCACCCCATCAGCACACTACGGGATGGTTTGGTCGTCCTCCTTCTCGCCAACCGGAGGTACCTCACTCCAATCCCCCACCTTCGGCTCCGTCTTGACAGTCGTTAGAAGGCGGTTCTTGACAATCGTCGTTCAGATCAATCCACCGGAAGGGCTTTACTCCAACGACGGATGTAGAAAATCCCTCTAACGAAAAAATAGATGATGCGAGAGGAGAGTTTTTTTTTATTTTGATTCTACTTAGGGTTTTTGGGAGATGTTACTGACCCTTTTTATATTGTTCATAGATTACAATTTTGTCCTTTTTATTTCACCGTCAGAATTTAAGGAACCTAATCTATGGTTATTAAGAGTGTTCTCTTATTGAGAAACACTTATTTAGGTGTTCTCACGCCATGTTCAAAATAAATAATTGTTTGCAGGTTGGGAGAAAACGGGTTGTGTAGTACGAGCATCTCTAAGGGCTTAAATTTTAGAACTTTATGTGTAAAAGCTCCAATTTGATTTGTTGATATAAAAAATTTTGAATGAAATAAATTAAAAGATAGTAATTATAAGAGGGAATGAGTGATTTGATTGGTTGATAGTTTAAAGCTTTATGCAAATCTCTATGTAGATAAAGCCTTTATAAAATTGAACCAATCAAATCAATTTCCCTCTTCTATAATTTCTTCTTTTGTATTTATTTAAGTTAATTTAATTTAATTTTGTTTAATATCAACCAATCAATTGGAACTTTTACCATAACAGCTTTAAATTTAGGTGCTTTTGGAGATGCTCTAAGGTAGAATATTTTTAGGGGGTTATTTTTTCCGAGAGAATGATGAAGTTATTACTTTATTTTTAATCTATTTTTAGGAAGGGAAAATTAGATGTGAAGAGGCTACAATCAAGGAGAAGTTTGACTTTTAGGTACCTCTTGATTAAATATCCTTAATTTATAGCAGCTATTTCCCCACCATTGGGGGTTCTAATTTTGTATTTCGTTTAAAAGATTGGAAAATAAATAAAGAGAAAAACATTTTGTGAGGAAAAATTGTTGAGTTAATTGTGACATTTTGATCTCAATGTTCTTTATTTTGTATAAATTTTCATATTAAATTACTTATCATTCTTATGTAATACTAACACTTACATGACTATTCAAAATTAAGAGATTTTTTGTATTATATTATCAATTAACTATATTCTTACTTCGCTAGTCATTTTTTTGAGATAGTGTAAGTGACAACACTATAAATAAATATAATATATTTTTTTTATAAAAGTGAAAGAATATTCATTAAAAATAAAAAGAAATTTTAACCTATAAGTAGTGGGATATTTTTTTTCATATTGTGAAATTATATTCATAAGAATAAAAGATAACATGAGAAAAGAGTGGCAAAAATAATAATAACTTCTTTTTTTTAGTTGTGGTAATCGGGTGAAAGATGGGAACCATGTTCTCTAAAAAAATGTTCTAAATTCAAAATCTCTAGGATTAATACTTGTGTTTGACATGAAAGTATCAATTTAAGTAATGTAAAAATATTCCTTGTGAAATTAATTGATGCTCATTTTTTATTGTAATGACTGTGGAAACAATGCTCAAGATTAGTTAGAAAAGAAGGACAAAGAAGGCGACGATAATCTTTTTTTGGATGAGTTTGGTGAAGAATCACTCTGTTCTGAGAGCTTTCGTGACGTCACCATTAGACGCGACCCTTTATATCAATGAAGAAGGAGCAAATATTGTGTAATGTGAGTAGCACGTGCATTTGTCTAACAAAATCACCAAAGGTGTGAAGAAGCATATGGAACATTAATGGAACATCTTCACTTTTTTTAAAATTTTTATTTTATGATTTGAGCAATTTTTATTCATAAATGCGTGGGAATTAGAGTACGATGGTAAACAAGTCTATCTACATGATCAAATCTATCAAAGACTCTAAAACCCTTATATATACGGTCCATCTTTTGCGTGTCCTGCTATATATACGCAAATCTCGCTTACTATAAAACTAGTAGCATATCTACAATCTATGTCAAGGTCTCCAAATATCTGGCTAATATCTGCCAATATCTTTGAGATTGCCACAAGCTATAATAATTGCTAAGGTTCTCCCCTACTGTCAATCCCCACTTTTTACAAACATATCTACATCTCCTGAATCGAGCACTTGATTAGTTAGGGGTTAAAAGTAATCCTAATATGCTAGTGTAGGCTTACCGCTTGAAAAGATTTTCTCACGTTCCATCCTCCTCACAAAGAACACAGCAAGCATCAACCTAAAAGGTCAAGGTCATATATTTGATACTATCAACCAAGTGTTTAATTGAATGCCTTGGAATGCAACAAACGCTGACCCATATACTCTTATACCACTCAAACACTCCCACCCTTTTATCTCTATTCGATTTCCAAACATCGCAATCAATGATATTGGCAATATTATGCTTATCGTCCCATCATTAAATCTCCATCTCCATCTAACAGAAATATGTTTCCTGTGTAGTGCTCCTCAATTTAAGAATCCTCTTCCAATGCCGGATGATCATGAGTTGATTCCACCTGCCAAAGGTCTTGCAGTTTCAACTTGTAATAGTAAATCCACGCAACCCAAATTGAACCTGCTCTTAGCAGAATTATCAAAATATGTCTCAACACATTCGTCACATTCCACCTTCTTTCTTGGGAGTGCACATCAGTTCCAAGCTACTTTTGATTTACCTCCCTTGGTCTTCCCACACGGAACTGATTTCATATCTTTCAACCCCTTGATTTTACTGAAGAACGGACTTACGCAAAGTAAAACTTGGACTGCACGAAGTAAAAACGGGACTGCTGCGAAGTAAAGACGGACTGCGGCGAAGTAAAATATGAACTGTATGAAGTAAAAATGGATGGCGCGAAGCTAAAAACATGGACTGCACAACAAGTAAAATACAATAAGGGGTTGTTTTATAATGGTCAGTTTTTGAAAAAAATTCGGGACTACGCGAAGTTAATAAAATACGGACTGTTGTATATAGCACACACCCTAATATAAGGCTGCCATCCAATTTTGATGAACATTTGAATGACCCAACATTAATCAATTGCACTCTACCTGAATACGTCAATTCTTTAGCTTTCAATTTTTAAATTTTCCCCTAACCATTACCTACTAATTTGCACGATGAAAGAGAGAAGAGGTTTGGCAAAAGCTTAGTGAAAAAGAATTGGAGTTGTTGCCGGAAAATGTTGAAAGGAAGTTGGGTTATAGATGATGTGTTTGTTATGGTCATGAGTAGTTTTCACAAAGATGGAGGTAAGGCATTTGGGTTTAATTATTATAAATATAAAATATTTCACATTTGAAACTTAAATATGGTGAAGAATCTATACTATTACTCATTTTAATAAAAACATTTTTCCACGATTATGATTTAAGATTTATTAGTGGAAATTTTTTTCTCTCTCCTGAATAGGAGTTTCCTCCCTTGCATAAGGGGTTTGTCACCGATTCTAGGGTTTTTTCTCCTCATTGTAGTGCGCCGTCCAAGGTTTACGTGTAGTTTCATCGGCTTTGTTACTTTTCTTGCGAAAGGTTTGGGTCCGAAGGTTTGTTGTAGTGATTGGAAGACCAAATCCACTTGAGTATTGAGGAAGACCGAGGAGGAACTGAACATGGAGGATTTAGGGCAGCGATGGAGATTCAGGCTAACCGATGTGCCTCGTTGGCTTGCTTCTGGAGCCGACCGAAGCTTTAACTTCCGCCCTTTCAGAACAGGATTGGCGGGGATTGGCGTCGAGGCCGGGGGAGTAGTGTCTCGAGTCGAGGGTAGGAAGTAACCTCATCTTTTTCGAATTCAACACATCGTCGTTCTGCGGTGGGGTGATGGAGATGGGGCGTGGAGTTTTAATCAGAATATGTTGCTACTGAAGGAGCTGAAGAGGAGAGCTACCTCATGAAGTCGACCTCCATTATTGTCAAATTTTGGGTGCAATGCACCATTTATCGCAGGGGTTCTTGTTACGAGGCGGGGTGGGAACAACACTTGGCAATTATGTTTGGCAAGATCGTGAAGTACGACGACCGGAGCATCTCACATCGGCTGGACTACTTCATGAGGGTTAGGGTTACGATGGACGTGCGGCCTGCCATTGAAGAGAGAGTAGAAGGTGAAGCTGGCCGGCGGCTTTACCGGGGTGTGCAGTTTTGTTATGAGGTCTTCCGCACTGTATGTGTACATATGTGGGAAGATCGGGCACATTGATCGGTACTGTGGAGGTCCTATTTATGTCCGGAGGAAAAAAAAGTGTGTGTTGTTGGATGAAACTCAAAGGGCCCCACCAAAGAAGGAGTGGAGTGATGGAGAAGGGGAGATATGGTTGGATAGGTAGGAATCTTGCTTGGTGGGGCACAAAGGGTGGCAGTTGGTGAGGGGGGACAGGGGGGAAGTGGAGGGAAGAAATGGTGGGGCGGTTGCAAGGCGGGGAAAGCTATTGTTGGGGGCCCGCCTAGAGGTCGTGGCGGCTTTGGTGGATAAACCTCGGGGCACAGTGTCACCTCCGCAGTTGACTTTTGTCCAGCGGAGTGTTGTGTTGGAGGAGGAGAAGAGGGCTGGAGGTTCACGAGGGAGAGGAAACGTCGCCGTGAAGCTGGTTGTGTGGGGAAGGCTATGATGGAGTGGAGTACAGGGGAGGGAAGGCGTCAAATTCGCCTAAGAAGGGGGAAGTGGGAACGCGGTGCTGGTGATGCGGCGAGTTGCGGGAAAAGGCAACTAGCCTCGCGTCTGATCTGTTATGTAGTGGATCTGCAGAGGATTGGGCCAACACGTGTGCAGCTTCACGTACTGAGTGACCTTATCATGGTACACGACCAGACTTTGTGTTTCTTTCTTGTACACTTGTCGGAAAGCTGAAATAGAGGAGGGTTGAGGTGGCGGTGAGTTTTGAAGGGTGTATTGTAGTTGATCCCAAGGGCGGAGGGGAGGGATGGGGTTGCTTTGGCGTGAGAAGGAGTCGGGCGGGCGGTTATTGGTTTCAGACTGTATTTCAGTGTTTTGGATAGTAGGACGGTTCGGATGGGTGAGAGGGGAGTCGCATGTACGGGGTGTATTTATGGGCTATCCTAAAAGAGGGAGACGTCTGGATTCGTGGGAGCTAATGTGTACGGTTGGCGAGTAGAGGAACGTGTGATAGGTGTATCCTAGGTGATGTCAATGATATAATTCATCACATGAACATAAGGGGGAGGTATATGCGGACCGAACGGGTTGATAGAGGGGTTTTGTAATGCTTCCTGTTAGCTAATTGTAATTTGGAGCTTATCAGCTGGAGGGTTATCAGTTTACGTGGGCTCGTGCGAAGGACAAGCTCACGGTATCGATTGCATTGGACCGAGCACTAGCATTCTAGGAGTGGCTAAATAAATTTCAGGAGTGAAGCTTGTGAATGGAGGTGGCACCATTGTACCGTTCATTCTCCTTTTCTCTTAATACGGCTCGATCAACAATGGACGGCGGCATGGAGGATATTCAGGTTTTGAAAAATAAATGGAAAGCAGAACCGGACCTGGAACAGAGTTGGTTGGACGGAGCAGTGGAAGGTGTGGCGAGTACCGCACGCTGTTGAAAAGTTTGGGGGGGGGGGTGCGCTCGAACGATGGAGGATTGGGGGAGGGAGCATCGGCGTAGAAGTATGAGATGGAATTATTCTCAGAAGAGACGGGAGCTAGAGGAGATGTAAGGGGAGAGGGTGTGGAGAGCGGCGGCGAGAAGGTATGGGAGGTCGATGGGACTGGTCATTTGTTTGCAACATGGGAGGATCAACTGGTTGCAGCGAGCGACTGAGTTTTGGATTATATGACGGAGATATGTAACACTCGCTTCTTTCATGGGTTGCAAGTGGAGGAAGAACGGGAAGGTGATGAGGAGGTTGGAGATGGACGGTGGGGGGATGGGCGGATAGCCAGGAGGAGCTGGATGAGGGTGGCGGGAAAGATACTTCACTGATCATCTTTACTGCAGGAGAGTTGTAGCCCGAGTCTGTAACTATTTAATGATATGGCTGTTGTTAACTGTCAAGGATAAATGATTTCTTAAACTCTCCATTTAACCAAAGAGGGTTTAGGAAGCATTATTTTTCCATGGATGCTGACAAGGCCCCGAGGCCTGGGACGGTTTTTTAACCCAGGTTTTTATAGTTTTCTGGCAGAGGACATTGGCGACGACATTTTCCACGCGGCGGCGGCGGTGGATTAAGACGGGAACTTTGCCACGAGAGGTGCAGGAGATGAAATTGTGATGTTGCGAAGGTGGATGAGCGAAGTCGATGATGGGACTTGCGGCACGATTTCTCTTTGCAGTGTTATTATCGATGGTGCAATGGTTCTGGCGACTAGACTACGGTAAGTGATGGCCGAAACTGATCTGGAGGAGCAATCAAATCATTTTTATCAGGGAGATCCGATCTCGATAATATAATGGTGGCCTTCGAGACGTGTTCATACATGAAAGCATAAGTATAATGCAAAATTTGGGGATGGTGGCTGTGAAGGATGATAGTTCGAAAGGAATATGACAGAGTGGAGTGGCGATACCTGGAAGCTGTCTTGCAGTAGTATTGGGTTTTTGCGAGGATGGTCGGCTGTATGATGACTTGTGTGTCATCTGTGATTTATACAGTTCTGGTAAATGGGGAAGATGGTGGGACCTATTACGCCTGTCGAGGGCTTCGGCCAAGGGTGTCCTCTATCACCGTTCTTTTCATTTATGTGTAGATGGACTGTCAGCTCGCTTGAGGAAGGTAGGTAGTGGAGGGAGTGTTAAACGGTACGGAGGGTGGTGTGGCGGAGCGCCGAGAGTCCACACATCGGCTTTTCGCTGGTTGACGCTTTTCTTTGTCAGAGCGAGATTGCTGAGGATACAAGTTGAAGTGCATTTCTGGATAACTATCACTAAAAGAACGTGAAATTTGTCACAGACAAAACCACGATTTGTCGCAGGCGCTGTCTGCGACAAACTTTGTCGCATGACAAAGCTTTGTCGGCGGCCCGCCATGCGGACGAAGCTTTGTTGCGGACAAGTGTGTCGTAGACACATGTCTACGACAAACGGTTGTGGCAGACAAAGCTTTCTCGCAGGTGGCCTGCGAGAAAGGTTTATCACAGACCGCTGCGATAAACGTTTGTCTGCCAACCAACGGAGGCATTGCTTTGGGCCTCCGGCAGGTGTTAGTGGGCTAAGCTGTATGGTGTGTTTCATGGGCCCTACATGCTTTTTCAGTGGGCTTTTTTTCATCAGGTTTTTTCGTTTGTCTATTTTCTGGGCTCGTTGGCTGACTCGGATTGAGCCACTTTTGATTTTCTCAAGATTGACGAGAACAATTTGAGGACCCCCAAATAAATACTTAAAAAGAAATCAAAAAACAAAAAACCAAAGAACATTTAAAAATTTAAAATACATTTACCTAAAAAAAAAAAAAAAAAAAAGTTCACCCCTAAGCAACATAGTCATTTATAAATCGGTACAAATAAAAAATCAAAATCAACCAAAAAAAACTACAAATCTTTTATTTTTTCCCCCGGGCCCTGGAAGTCGCATATGTTGAGCTTGAGGAGGGGGGGGATGAGCTTCTTAAATGCAAAAAGAAAAAAAAAAATCTTTTTGAAAAAAACGAAATTACCCAAAATTTAAAAATTCCCATTGTTACAAAATTTTACTCCCCGTTAATGCACCCAAAAAAAGCTTTTTCCCCCCCCCTTTCTAAAAACCCTGATGCTCTTCACTAAAATTCGCCCCAGGCCGGGGCCCGGGGCGGGAGGGGGATGGGGAGAAAGGAGGAGCGCCCGTGGGTGTTGGACCTGTTGCTCAAAGTAAAAAATTGTTCTCTAGTTGCCCTTATCTTTGAGTGGTGCAAGCGTGTCTGGGTTGTGTGAAGCTTCGTTCGTGGTGTGGCTTTTGGTGAGCGGGGCTTTTGGGGGGGGGGGGCTGCATCGGGGGGGGGGGGGGGCTGGGGGTTGTCGGGTAATCTTCCTTTTCCCCTCGAGGTGATTTGGGCATTGGTCCCAAATCCTTTTAAAAAAACACAAAATTAGTTAGTAAACAAAGCATAATTTAAATTATCTTAAAGTGCATAAAGATTACTAAAATAATTAATAATTTCCGGGGGGCCCGGAAAAAACTTTGAACCCCTCACCCGGGGCATGCCCCCGTATTTGGGGTTTTTTCAGAGTTTTCCCAAAAGGGGTCGTTTGGATATCGGGCGGACATGGGTTTTTAACGAAAATTTATAAAAAATTTGAAATAACCCCAAAAACAATTTTATTCCTCTTAATTTTGAATTACCCAAAACATTTATAAAAAATTTGAAAACCAAAATTGCTCCAGCATGCGCACTCTTGGGCTCCCCAGGGGGCCCCAAACTGTAGATTTGATGAAGATTTCCCCCCCTGGTAGGTCGAAAAACGCCTTTCCGCTCCCCCCCAAGTACAACCTCCAGGTCTAGACCCCCCATTAAATTTTTTTGGGGGCACGCCTTTGGGGCCTTTTTCCTGGCAATGAATCTAAACCCAAAAAAAAGGTTGAAAGGTTCTTTTTTAAACGATTTGGACCCGTAATAAAATTTTTTTAAATTTTGGGAAAAATACTTAAATTTTCTTGACTTTAAATTTATGTCATGTATGCCCCCAATTCAGGGCCCGGGAAAAACCCTTGAGGGGGGTTTTGGCGAACCCACTGAAAGGGAAAAGGTTGGGGATTTCCCCTTTTTCCCTTTTCCCCCCCCCAAAGGGCTTTTTTTCCCCAAAAAGGGGTGAGATGCGTGACCCCGTATTTTCCCGGGGGGTTTTGGCGGCAGGTTCGAGTCGAAATTTAAAACTTGCCCAAAACAGGGAAAAAACTTTTTTTTAAAAAGGAATTTTAAAAATTTGGGTTTAAAAGTATTCAATTAATTTGATTTCCAAATTTTCTTACCAAAAGAACTGCGGGAAAAGGGCCGTTTCTTATTTTGCGTTGGCACTGTTTCCCCGGAGGGGGGTGTGTGGGTTTTTCGTCTGGCCCTCGCAACCCCCCCACATATTCCCCATAAAAGGGCGGGGGGCCCCACCGGGGGGACCCCTGGTTGTAAAGTTTGGGGAAAAAGATTTTATTTCCGTCGTGGTGGCTCGGGGGCCCTTGAATTGTTTTGATGACCTTTTTTTGAGCCACTTCCCAAAACTAAGTTTTTAATAATATTTTTAAATCTAAGAATTTCAAAATGGAGGGTTTTTAAAAAATTTGGGACGATACTAACTGACGATAGTAAGCTCATGGGTGTTTTCCTATCGGGGAGGGGGAAGAAGGGGATTTTGTGTTAAAAAACGTTTCCCCCATTTAGGCACAGATCGGGGAGGATTTGGGCCCCCCCCCAATCCGTCACTACCAGAAGCCATTGCAAAAAAAAAAAGGATGAAAAAATGCAATCAAGTATGTCAATTACTTTGGTAGACAAGAAGTTTTCCTTTAAAAAAAAGATTGTCATACAATAACAAATTTTGTAATATTCTTTTCATTCTCGAAATTAATTACACCCCCTTCCCACAATGTGTAAATCAGGAATATTGTCAGGTTTCAGAAAGATGTTGTGGGGGCTAACGACAAAAAAACACCCTGTGAAATAGCTCCTCATCTCCCCTTCATAAGTGTCTCTTTGGGTTTTCAATGAACCCGTTTACACCACTCCCGGGGCATGTGTGTCAAACCACATAGAAAACCATATGTGGGGTCACTTGCGCTTACGTACGAATCATCGTCAACCTTTTTCACCGAATCCCCCAAGTGATTGAAAGTTTACCTTTGTTATTCCGAGTGCATCTTTCCCTTTACCCATGTCGGAGTAAAATGTGTTTGGGCCCCCTTAAATTGTAGAAAGATTGTACGGAATTAAAAATCCAGTTCGATAAATTTCCCCAAGTTTCCCATAGAAACCGATTTCACTGCAATTGGATTGTTGTCAGTGGAGCTCGAGAAAACTATCGGTGCCAAAAATTTTTCAGGGAACACCAAAAATTCTGGGTTTTCAAAGGGCCCTTTTTCACGGCAATTTTTCGAAAGCGATACCCATTAATGTCATAAATTGTGAACCCCTTGCATGAACATTTTTTCCCTAGCTAGTGTCATCAAATCCCCTTTGGGGGTTGGGGGATCGCCCCAAAATCTGTTCCTTTTTGGGTATGTTTGTTTTTTGATTGCATTTATCTAAAATTTTAAACCCATGTATAGCTGAGATAAAAAGGGAATTCCTTCTTTTAAAACCCAGAAAAAAAATTTTTTTTGCACGGGTTTTTTTATTTGCCCGTTTTACTGACCCTTTTCCCAAAATCTCTTTTTTCCCTTCACATTTTAGGAAAAACAAATTTTTTTAAAATTTTGGATTGCACAATTTAGGGTTGGTAAATTTGAAACTCTATTTACCTAAAAAAGGGTTTTTTGCGGCTGGACTGTTCCCCCAAAAACAAAAGGCGCTTTAGCCCCTTTAAAAATTTTGAAAGTTTAAAAGGGTACCATTTCCCATGGGGCCCCTTTCGAAAAGAAAAGGGGGGTTGTTTGTTTGGTCGGAAATTTTTGGCCGGTGCGAAAAATTTTGGCGTTATTCTTGTTCAAAAATCTCGTTTTTAAAAAAATGTGAGGAAAATTTAACGCCCCCAAAAACTCGGTTTCCCTTTCCTCCTTCTTCTTCCCATATTTAAAAGCAGTCATTTTCTGCTAAAATTTTGGGTGGACAAAACCCAAATTTTCTTTTTTTTTTTAAATTATAGTTATGCGGGGAAATTTTGGGGGTATGAAAAAATTTTTCGAAGCAACTCCCGATCTTTGTATTGTTTTTTCCCTGTTTTTTGCTATTTTGTTTTGGGGGAAAAGGATGTGAAAAAATTTGGGTTTTATTGTCAAATCATTAATGGGACTTTTACCCTCTTTCAAAACGGGAAAAAAATTCTCTGGTTGTGTGGGAAAAATTTTGGATTGGTACTCCCCCCTTGGGGTTTTTTCCTCAGGCCCTTTGGGGGGTTTTCATGTCCCCCCGGGTTTTTTAAATGCGTCATTGCCCTTTTTCTTTTAAAAAATTGGTCAAGTCTGGTTGGTTTCCTTTAACCAGTAAGGGGGGGTTGGGTTTTTGATTGAATGTTTGTTCGGTCAAGTATTTAAAAATTGTGAAAAAATGGGGTTAAATCTCATGAAAAAAATTTCTACATTGTATGAAGACGGGGGAAACCCCTTTTCCCGCAAGTGTTGTTTACTTCCCTCGGGGTTTCCCCTTTTAAAAAATTTTGTTTTTGGGGGAAAGGCCCGGTTTTATTGACCCTAAATTTGGGTTTTTGGAGTTGCAAGTCGATTGTTAAAGGGCCAGATAAAAATCAGGTTATGACGCGGTTTTCGAATTAAGATTACCATTTTTTTTGAATAAGGGTTTGTCAGTTTAAATTTTTTTTATAAGGGGAAAAAATAAAAAAAAATAATTAAAAATTTTAAATTTAAATTTAGCTAAGTTTCCCAAATTTTTAAAAAAAGTAACTGAAAACCCCCCAAAAACCCGGGGGGTTTTTGGAAAATTGGTTTGGAGGGTTTAAAATTTGGAAAATTTCTTGGGTTCCTCGAAGGGGGGGGACGTTTAAGTTGAGTCGGGGTCGGTATACAAGAGAGTACGTGAAAAATTGTAAAATGGGGGCGGGACCCGTACACGGGTGTATTAAAATACCCCGGTGTTATGTTAACCCGTGTACGGGATACAGGGCCGTTTTACGGGTTTGGATTTAAAAAGGTTTTTTTTCCGGTTTTTTTAAATTTTCCCCCCTTTTTTCTTTTCCCAAAAAAACCCTTTTGGAAAACCCAAAAAACCCCTTAGCTTAACCCTTTTGGTTTCCGGGAGTTTTGGGGCCGGGTTTGGGGTCCGTTTTTTTTGCTGGGTTGTGGCGACGGGGAGGATGAATTGCTATTGGGGTTCGGGTATTTGGGAACGGGGTGTGTCGGTAAAAGAAAAAGGTTTTACGTTTTTTGGCTGAGCCAGAAATCTAAAAACTTAAAACCTCGTTCTGAGAGTTGTAGAACCCGATTGGTGATTTTTTTTCTTGCTATGATTCGTTGTAATGAGGGGAAGATCGCCAGGGAGTTTCTAGATATTTCGGAAAAAAGTGTGTCGGTAAAGAGGGGGGAAATGCTACGTTTTTGGTTTGAGGTTGGGTGTTGGGTTTCAAAAAGGGTTTTTTGGACCCTGTTTCTTGTCAGGTGGGGTTTTTTAGGTCGTGGGTAGTCTGGCGGTTTTGGGGGGGTTTTTAAATTCGACCTAAAAAAATGTGGGCCTTGTTTAAAATTGAAAGAGAGAAAAGGGGGGAAAATTTGTTTGCTTTGATTGTTCTAAAAAATATGTGTTTTGTGTTGTTGGTGTTTGAAAATTAGGGATTGTTTATGTTGATGGTGTTTGTGTGTTTTTTTTTGGGGGAATTGTTTAAAACAGGATGTTAAATTTGATAAAATGAAAGGAGGATGGGGGGAGGGGTTTTCTGTAAAATGAAAATTTGGGTGTTTTTTGCATTGTCTTTTTGGGGGTTGCAGGGGGGGGTTTCCTGAAAGGGGGGGTCCCTTAATTGATGAACGGGGGAAAGGCTCCCCCAATTTTGGGGGCCCCTGAAGGATTTTACAGGGGGGTTTCCCCTAATCATGACAGGCTTCCCCTGTACTTGCAGGTGGGGGTCCCCGGTGGTACCCGTTTCCCTTAAACGTTTGTGGGGGGAGGCGTTTTTGTTTGGGTGTGGGGGTTATGTGTGTTGGGGGATTAAAAAACGTTTTGGATTTGTTGGGTTACTAATTTTGGGTTTGAGATGAGTTTGGTTTTAATGTATGAATATGCAAGTGCCTTTTGGTAAAATTTGATGTTGTTTTTAAAGGGGGGGTTTTTTTATTTTTTTTAAGGTGGTAGCTTTGACTTATAATTGGAAAAGAATTGGAAAGGGGAATTTGTAGGGGGAAAAGGGGGAAAAAAAACCCCGGTACGGGGAATTGACTTAGGAATTGGTTGGGGGAATTGGTGGGGGGAAATTGAGAAAGGGAAATTGGGGGTTCTGGGGGGTGGTTTTTTTTGAGTGAGGTTGTTGACTAAATTGTTGAAAATGATGCTGGGTTGTGTTGGTGATTGATTCTGTGTTTGTGATTTTGAAATAAGGTTGGGTCTTGGTGTGGATTGGAAGGGGGTTTTTGAGTGAACGAGGATGAAAAAGGGGGGCAAATTGGGGGGGAAATCAGGTTAGATAAATATGTGAACTGATAGTTTATGTGGTTTAATCTGTAAGCTAAATTGGAGGGGTTGAAATGGTAAATTGAGTTGTCTTTTTTTTTTTGGGGGTTTTTTTTTGGTTGTGATTTTTGGGTTGCTTGTGTGGTTTTATGGTTGAATAGATGGCTGGAAGGGGGGAGGGTTGGAAAGGGGTTGGGTGTGTTGGTCTTGCATAAAACCCTGAGATTTAAAACTGGAAAAATGTCTTGGTTTACTTTTGATGGCGTGTGATTGTTGGGGGTTTTGGGGGGAGGGGGTAAAAGATGATGCTAATGTATTTGATTAGAAAGTGAGATAGGAGGGGGGTTGGAGGTTGAATTTTTGGGGTTGTTCTATTTTTTGTTTGGGGTTTTGTAGTTTATGTAAAAAGGTTTGGGAAAATTTTTGAATTGGTTTTTGGAACTAAAAAGTGGAATTGTGGGGTTTGGCATGGTGTTGATTTGTGATGGGTTTTTGGTTTTAAATTTTGATGTGGATTTGCGTGTGGTTTTGCGTGTGGTTTGTGTGGTTTTTGTGTGGGGATTTGAAAAGGGGGTTGAAAAGGGGGAAAATTTGGGAAAGGGGGAAAATTAAAAATGATAGAAGGGAAAGGGCCCCCAAACGCCCCCCCAAATTGTGTTTCCCCACCGAGGGCTGGGGGTTTGGGGGCCTAGACGGATTGGTAGATTTTTCCCCGGGGGGGGAGTGGTTTGGGGTTTTTGGTTTTGTGGTTTTGGGGGAAAATTTGTGGAAATTGTGAATGCCCCCTGCGGAAAGGGGAGACGGGGAAACCCCCCATGCGGGGGGGAGGTGGGTCGGCCCCGGGGGGGGGGGTTTTGGGGGGGGGGGAACAACTCCTTATGGCGCTAATGAACTCCCTTAGTAATGGAAATTTGGAGATGTTGCTTTTGTATGTGTGTGTTCGGAGTTTTTAAAAATTGGGCCTTTGGTTTTGTGAATCATGTTTTTCTGTGGAGGGTTGGTTAGGGTTGGGGTTTGTTTTTGCGTTTTTTAGGAAATTTTGTAAAATCTGTGCAATGTGGTGGTGGTGTTTTGTGGGGGAAAAGTGTGTTAAAAAGGGGAGTTGAGATGTATTTGAGTAAGGTTGTTTGGGGGTTTCTGATCTTGGTTTTATTTGTATTTGTGAATGATGTTTGGGTTTTTTTGGTCGGGTTATGGTTTTTGGGTTTAAATTTGGGGGGGAGTGCATTTTGGTAACTTAGATAAAAAAAAGGGGAATGGGTATGGTGAATGTGCGAATGTGTATGAAGGGTTTATCTGTGTGTGTTTGTGGTAATTTGGTCTTGTGTGAAAAATGCTTTTTTAAAAAAGAAATGCTAAATGTATATATGTGAAAAAATGGTAAAAGTGGATTTGGGATTTTTTTGTTTGAAGAACTTTTGGTTATGTTTGATTTAGGGATGTTTTTTTCTTGTGTACTATTGTTATCGGGGATTGTGGGGTTTGTTTTTTTTTTGAGTTTATGTGATCGCCTGTTTTTTAAAAAATTTTAAAATAGGGGTGGTCAGTTTTTGGGTTGGGGGATGGTGTGGGGTTGGGTGCCCGGGGGGTTGGGTTGGGGGGAAATTTTTGCCCAGTGGGCACTCGGGTTTCAGGGGGAAGCTCCCCCCCCCCCGTTTCCTTTTCAGGTGTTCGGCGGTTGGGGGTTTTTGGGTTGGGTTGTAAAGTAAAAAAAATTGGGAAAGGTTTTTGTGGAGTGCCTTTTTTTTTAAATTTTTTGATTTATTTGATTTTTTTGGGGGTTTGGGAAAAATTTTGTAATCGTTTTGAGTTTTTGTGTGGTTTTGTGATCGGTTTTGGGATTTCAGTTGTTTTGGGGGTTTTTTTAAGTGGGGCCCCCCTTTTCTTTTTGTTGTTTTTTAAAGGGGTTGTGTTTTTTCCCCGTTTTTTTTTACTTTTTTTTTTAAAAAGTGGTTTTAAATTTGACTAAAACCCGGTTGCCAGGGGTGAAGGGGGGTTTTTTTTGGGGGGAGGGGTGTAAAGTGGTATCAGCCGGGTTGGTTTGCGGGTGTTTTGGGTGTTCGTCTCTTCTTTAGGGGAGTTTAAAACCCTCATGGGGGGGAAAAAAAGCCCCGGACAGGACCAACTTTTCAGGGTTTTAAAAAAATCTTTTAAAAATTGGGGGGGGAAATTTTTTAAAAAAGGAAAGGGTTTTGGGGAAATTTTTAAAAGGAAAGTGATTTAAAATAAAATGTGATTTTGCAAATTGGTCAACTAAAAAATTTTTTGCCCTCCTGTAGTAAAGATGGTGGGGGAAAGTAGTTGGGGGGGGAAGTAGGGGGGGTTTGGGAAAAATTTGGGGTTTTGAAGAGTGGGCCCTTTGGGGAAAATTTGGTTAGGGGTTTTGGTGGGGGGTGTGATTTTTTGTAAAAAGGGGTTTTTTCTGTTTTGTTGGTGGAGTGTGCTTTGTTAAAGCTCTTGCGTTGTGGTTTTTGTTTGGGGGTTTTTTGTTTGATTTTTTTTTGGTTGTTTCTTGTTGTGAGTAGTGCGTTGGGTTGGGTTTGTGCGTGTCTTTTGGTAAAAATTTTTAAAGTTGTGGGGTAGTCCCCCTTAAAAGGGGGGTTTTGTTGGGTAGGGTTTAAAAAGGGAAGTTGGGAGGTATGTTCCTTTTTTGGGGGTTTTTATGGGGTTTTTGTGGGTTGTTGCGAGCGGTTTGGGTTGTGTTTGGGGACGGAAAAATTTTTTAAGTTGGGGGGGACTAGTAAATTCCCCCCAAACCCAAAAAGGTTTTGGGAAAATTTGGGTTTTTGGGTGGTTTTTTTTTGGAAAAAAGTTTTGGGGTTTCCCCTCAAAGTTGGGAGTTCATTTTGGGCGGGTGAGTTACAAAAGGTGTAAAAAATTTGTCAATGTGGGCAGCCCACGATACAGGGCCCCTGTTTTCTCGCCCCGGTTGTTTATGATAATGGGTATATGTACACCCCTTTTAAGGGGCGCTAAAAAAGGGTTTGTTTTAAAGGGAAAAAAATTTCCCCCCCTTTTTTCCCTTTTCCCCCCCAAAAACCCGTATTTTAAGAAACCAAAAAACCCCCCCAGCTTCAACCCTTGTTGGGGTTGTAGAGTCGTTTACGACCCCTTTTTTGCTGGGTTTGGCGCGAGGGATGAGATTGTATTCTGGTTTTGGGTTTTTGAACAGGGTGCGTAAAAGAAAAAAAGAGCTACGTTTTTTGGTGGCCGGAAACCCCAAAAATTTTTTAAAATCGATTCTGGAGTTTTTTTTCCCGATTGGGGATCCCTTTTTGCTATGAGTTGTTTTTTGAGAGGAAGGCCCCTGGAGTTTTAGTTTTTCGGGGGTGCTGTCGGTCAAGGGAAATGTAGTTTTTGGGGTTGGGGGTTTTTGGGGTGTTGGGGGGTTTTGAAAAGTTTTGAGGTCTTTTGGGGGTGGGGTTTTAGGTACGTTGGTTTGTTTGGTGGGGGTGGGAGTTAAAATTTTCGGCCCCAAGAAAGGGGGGGCCCTTGCATGAAAAAAAAAAAAGGGGGAAAAAGGGGAAAAAATTGTTTGAAAATTTATTGTTTGTGAAATAGTGTTTTGATGATTTTGGATTTTTTTTAATTGATGGTTTTGGTTTATGATTGAGGCTGTTTGTGTTTTTTGATTGGGGGAATTTTTTTAAAAGGGTTTTAAAAATTTGGTCGCTAGTAAGGAGTGTGGGGGGAGGGTTGTGAACATGGGGGGAATTTTGAAAATTTTTTTCTTTTTCGTTTGGGGGGTTTCGGAGGGTGGCCCCGCCAATGGGGGGTTCCCCCTTTAATTTAGGGAACAGGTGGGGGCCCCCCCAAAAGTGGGGCCCTTCCCAAAAAAGGTTTTTCGGGGGAAAACCTGGACCAAAAATTGGTTCCCTTTTCTTGCAGGTGGGGGGGCGGGGAGCTACCCTTTTCCCCCCTTTAAATGTTTGTCCCGGGGGGGGTTGAAGTTTGTGGTGGGTTTTAGGTTTGATAGGGGTTTATTGCGTTTTGGGTTTTGTGTTGGGTTCAAAAATTTTGGGATTGAGTTGATGTTGGGGGTTTTTAAGTTAAAACTATGCAACGTCCCTTTTTTGGTGTTGTGTTGTGTGTGGTTGGGTTTTTAAAAGTTTTTAAAAGGGGGGTAACTTATGACTTATAAGGCTAAATATTTTTTGGAAAAAGGGGAAAATTTTTCGTGGGGTGGACAATAAAAAGGTGGGGGGAATTTGGGACTTATGGTTTTGGTTTGGGGAAATTTGGGGTGAAGGGAAATTTTTAGAAAGGGGAATTGGGTGTTCTGAATGAAATGAGCTAGTTGAGGGGGTTGTTGATGAATTTTATAAAAATTTTTTGGGGTGTGTGTTGGTGATTGATTTGTTTTTGTTTTTTTTTAAAAAGGTTGGAGTTTGGTGTAAAATTTGGGAAAGGGTTTTATTTGAAGGGATGTTAGAAATTTTTTGAATTTTGGCTAGGTCTTTTTTAGTAAAAAATTTGTAAAATAGATAGATTATTGGTTTAATCTAGAAAAGTAATGGAGGTTGAAATGGAAAATTTTAGGGTTTTTTTGATTTTTTTTGGTTGTTGATTTGGATGGTTGATTGTGTGAGTGTAGGGTTTTAATTTTGTGGTTGGGAAGGGAGGGGGTTTGGGGAATGGACTTGGGGAATGGTTAGGTTTGCAAAACCCCTCGGAGAAAAAATGGATAACTGTCTTTTTTGTTATATTTTTGGGGGGGTGTTGATGGGGGGTGGGGATTGGGTTTAAAAGATGATAGTTTAATGTGGTTGTTTAAAATGGAGATGGGGTGGGGTTGGGGCGGGAATTTTTGGTTGTATCTTTTTTTCCCGATTGTGGTTAGACAGAATTTTGTCCTAGGTTGGAAATGGGAATTGGTTTTTGGGGAAATAGAAGGGGAAATTTTTGTGGTGGAATCAGGTTTGATTTGTGATGTGGATTTGTGGGGTAAAATTTTTGATGGGGTTTGCGATGGGTTTTTCGATGGGTTTTTGTGTGTAATTTTTTGGGGGGTTTGAAAAATGGAGTTGTAAAAGGAATTGGGAAAAAGGGAAATTTTAAAATTTTTTTTTTTTTGGGGGAGCCAAGTTCCCCCCAAATTTTTTTCACCCCCGAGGGCGGGGGTGGTTGGGGCCCCCCCCGAGGGATGGGGTTTAGTCTCCCCCGGGGAGGGGTTTTTGTGGTATTGTGGTTTGTGGTATTGGGGAAATTGGGGGAAATTGGAAGTTTTCCCCCTGGGGGTAGGGGAGCCCGGGACCCCCTGGGGTGGGGGGAGGTGCGTCAGGCCGGGGGGGGGTAGGGGGGGGGAACAACCCCCTTTGGGGCCAAATAAAATAAAGTAAGGATTGAGAGCTGTGTGTTTTTTGTATGATGGTTTTTGGGGACGTGTTTGTAAAATTTCCTTTGGGGATGGTTGTGAATTGTTGTTGCTGAAAAGTGATTTTGGGTTAAAAGGTTATGATTGCGTTGTAGGAATTTGTGAATGGGGGCAATGTGGTGGTGGTCGATGTGTGAGTGGAAGTGGTTAGTAAGGAGTTGGATGTTTGTGTTTGTGGGTTGATTGTGTGCTTCAGATCTTGGTTATATCGTTGTATTTTTAAAATGTGATTGGGTTATATGGGGGGGGTTTGGGTTTGTGGGTTTTTATTTGGGGATTTGCCCCTGTGAGACATTAGAAAAATTTAAAGGGGGAAAAGCAGCTATGGGGGGAATTTTGCAAAATTTTTGTATGAAAAGGTAACATGTGTGTGTTTGATGGTAAATTGTCTTTTGTGCTAAAGGGTTGTTTGTGACCCAAAGCTAAATGTATTTATGTGAGTCAAGGGGGAAAGAAAGGGTGGGTTTTTGGTTTTTTATGAAAAGGTTTGGTTGTTTTTATTTATCCTTTTTTATTTTTTTTGTATTTTGTTTCTGGTTGTGGGGGTTTGGGATTTGATTTTTTAGCTTTGTACCCCTGTTCTGTTAGGAAATTAAAATGAGGGCGTTTTGTTTTCCCTTGTTATGTGTGGGGGGAGTTGGGTCGCCCCCGGTGGTTGGGGAAAAAGGGGTTGCCCCCGTGGGTTCCTCAGTTTCTTTGGAAAGGGCTAAATCCCCCCCCGTTTCTC
>JAVBHU010000271.1:0-27565 GCA_034768395.1 Linum lewisii | reverse complement strand
AAAGATGCCTTTAGATTATTAGCTCATAGCTATTGATCTTTTGGCCAATTTCCACGACGTGTCAATAATCAACCTATAAGGTACGATTACTAACACTCAAGGTCGTATTCCACGAGGCTCTCTCAAAGACTATACTCACACTTCTCTAGACGGTCTACACATAATTGAGTTTTGATTTGAAAGAACGATTCAAAAGCTAAAATAAACAAGCAAGGCAATAACTAACAAAGAAGATTGAGGTTCAAACAAGAGAAGAGAAGGTCAACTTAGTGAGGGATATCTTCATGCTCAAGAGTAATGAAAGTCGATTTGAGTCTCAAGCATCAATGTGTAATCGATTGGCCATGCACAACACTAAGATAGAATCAACCAACTCTCGCAGGAATGATTCACTACTCCTAAACCACATGAACTATGCTCTCGCTATAGAAACAAAGGAATGGAGTGCTTTAATCGAGTTCAATGAAAATGCTCACACACCTAATCTCCTAATCAACAACTTCTAACACAATGCAATGATGCAAGATACTTTCATATCAATCATAGAAGATTAGATTAACAAAGGGTCTTTCAACCTCTAATTGAATGAAAAAAACTAAATGCACACCAAGTGTTTGTAAAAATGTCAACAAGGAAATCAAGTGGAAATGGTTGCAATTGAGTAATTCAATCTCTCAAATCATCAATTACAATCCCTAAACCTTAAATCAACATCATCCAACAACTCTCATACATTGAACGACATAGGAATGTACCATAGAAACCAATCAAGCTCACATGGCATACAAGCACAAGGTTAGGAACCAACTTCTTACACAATGATTATCGAAGACTCTATCCAAACAATCACTCATCTATCCTAGCATTATCATCACCCACTAAGTTGAACCCTAAGTTTAGCCTAGCATAGCCATGGAGAGGACCTGAAATGGAGAGGGAAAGAACACCATAGCTTCCATGGATGATCCTTCAATCTTGCACTCCAAGTTGCTACTCCAAGTGAGAGACTTTCCTTAGCTCCTTCAACTTTGATCTTCAATTACTTCTAGTGTTCTTGGGATTGAGAGAGGTGGATGGTGATTGAGGGAATTGGGAGTCGGCGATCGTGGTGTTATGTGTTTAATGATCGAAGAATGAATGAATGATCCCAATTCCCGTCGGCAACTGTGTACACCGAAAAAGACACAAGTTCTCGCCTAGAACTCCTTTGCAAAGCCTCGTGGAAACTCTCCTCGAGCAACAGCTTTAATTCCTTAGTATTCTTCGGTGAGAACTTTGAGAGTTCTCGCCGAGAACTCTAGTAGATTTAGGTGCAGAAATCTCGAATTTGTATCGGCCTTAACTCCTCCATCCTAGCTCCAATTGAACTCCCTTTTGATCCTACGATATCCTTGTCATCCATACTACCGTGCCAAGGCCTGAAAATGCACAAAGACAACTCCGATAGACAACCAAATGGGTCCAAAAGTGGCTTCCGGACAACAAAAGTGTACTTTGTGCAAAACAACTCTAAAAGCACACTAGTAATGGCATAACATGATAAAAAAGGGAGTTTCTTAGGTCAAACGTAGGCTCAAAACACGAGTAAAAACATCACATCATCCACCCTATAGTATAAGGTTTATCTCATGAGTTTTGATTGCCCAAGTGGTGAGTGGTCTAGCTTCGGTTTAACTCTTGGACTGCGTATCCTATTCTTTTAGTTATTATAGAAAATTTCAAAACCCCTTAATTCTTTCACCCAAAGCCGATGATTGATGATGCTAGGCTTGAAATGACCAGTCCATGGTGGAATCCCTAGCATCAAAATTGGAAGAACATGTGACATCGAGTTGCTACCAGTAGATTTGCCACCATTCTCGACATTGGGTCAAAGAATGCCGAGAATTGATGCTGAAACAGACGTGGGAGCGGCTACCTAGATGTACGCTAGAGTTAGAAGTTTTTTCTCTTGCGCTCCTACGTCGAGACTGACGATGAAACTGACGCAGAGACGGACGCCGAGATGGAGACCAAGACTGATGCCAAGATGGACACCGAGACCGATGTCGAGACGGACACAGAGACCAATGCCAAAGGAATGTCGGAGCTGAAGCTTATAGCACGAGGATTTGAGGAAGAATATTTTTCAAGAAAGGGAGAATGACTTGACCATGGCTAGCACCGTGACCAAGCCCTACTTGGCATTACCACTGATGCTAAGCATTGTCGAGTGCCTGATGTCGAGCCGCGACATCAACAATATTTGGAGCGGTCACCCACTGATGCCGAGCCGCGGGCACCACCAATGCAGAGCACTGTTGCCGATCGTAGTCGACCAGGATACCGTGGCCGACTAGGACTTTGATGTTGACCAAAGCATTGTTGTCGAGACGATGCTAGGCGCCAAAACTAGCCCACCAACTGATCCTGATTCGGATGGTGACCAGATACTAATGTCAGATCGAGTCGGGATGTTGATGTTGGCCGAGCCTAGATGCTGAAGCCGAGCCGAGACAAGATGATGATGTTGGACCAAGGCAGGATGCTGATGCCAGACCAAGTTCATAAATAGATGTCGGGCCGAGACAAGATGACGATGCCAGATCAAGGCAGGATGATGATGTCGGGCGCGAGACAGTTCATCTAGCCCGACCGCGACGCGACACGTCGAATTCGCGCCAAGGCTGGATCACCACAAATCGTCCGCAACAAGAAGTCTGCAGCGTGCCTGAATTAATGATGTCGTGTCTAATGAACCCAAAGTCCGAATCCTAATTAGTGATAGGAGTGTCGGAACAAGCTGTTTCCTTGCCGGGTTTAGGAATTTTACCCGGATTTCGGTTTTTTATTCCCTTTTAGTTGTTTTTCCCTTTTACTTCAAATTTCTTTCCTTTTTAGATAGCTTTTTAAATTATTTATTGTTATAGAGTTAGAATAGGAAAAGGAGTCGGAGTAAACCCTAGGCGATCCTCCAGCTATAAATAGAACCCTTTTGTACATCCAATGGAGACTTAGACTTTTATTTTATGAAAATGTAAGGGTTTCATTTCACCAAAATCAATAAATCACTTTACAATCATTCAAGAACAAGAAAGAAATGACTATAACTAAACTAGATGAAAGCTAAAATCGTTGCTTCATCTATCCTCCTAAGGCAAAAAACTTTACATCAATCCGAATTCTTTCTATTATACTCTCTATGTTGGTATGTTTGTTCCCATGTACTCTAGCACATCTCTCCTCCAAATTGAACTAGAGAGTGTGCACCAAAGGAGCCTGCTCACTTTACTTCTCCAACTGTCCCCTTTGAAGTTAGACTCCACAACAGATCAATCTCTTTTACTGTTAATTTTGTTCTAATAAGAGAACTCCATCCAAGGCTTGAAAAGGAGAACTAGTGCCCATTAAGCTTTTATAATAATCCACTGAGACCTTTTAGGATCATCAGTCATTGTTCCATAAGGGCACTTAAGCTGCTTAAGTGTATTCTTCACTTGTCTGGATTTAACATAGTTGAAAAAATACTTGGTACAGAGGTCACCCTCCTTAATCCAAGTAACCCTGGCTTTCTGACGCAAGATACTTCCCTCTGCAAGCTTAAGTTCATGATAAGCAGAAGTAGCTCTATCAACTGCTTCAAAAGAAGAGGAAGTAGGACAAGAGAAAGCATGAGTTCTTGCTCTCTCAACCTCTCCCCTAGCCTTCACAACCCTATCATGGATCTGAGAGTAATGCTCCTTATTCAGCTGTTTCGTTTCTTCTTTGACTCTCTTCATCTTACCATAAAGCACAACAAAAGGTTTACCTTTTACTTTAGCTCTCCAAGCATTTGTGACAATGTCCATGAACTCAGGTGCTTACTCCAGTAATTGAAAAACTTGAATGCCTTGTTCAAAGGCTTATCTGCAATGCGTGGATCCATCATTATAGCACAGTGATCAGATGACTTACAAGGCATGATTAAAACTTTGCTCATATTAAACTGTTGATGCCAGCTTATATTCACAAAAGCTCTATCAAGTTTCCTAGCAAGTGCTTCATCCTCCCTATTATTCACCCAGGTGAACTCCGGACCCTGAACCGTATGCTCAACAAACTCATAGTCCTTAATAAAGTCCTGAAAATCAGCCATACTCCCCATATTTGAAGTAACCTAGTGGAATCTGATGCCTCAAGAATGGCATTAAAATGTCCCAGTACCATCCATGGCATCTGATGCGCTGTAAAATAGTGATCAAATACTACGAAGCTAAAAGCTAAGCATATCGTATTCCACAAGGTTTCTTCTAATCGTCTACTCAGATGAACGAGAAAATTACTCAAGTTTAAACAAGTTGTGCGTGGTGTGAGTTCCACGACTTCTAAACTATGAAGTAGAGAAATTAAAAAGGAAATAAGATAAAAGACAAATTAAAAGATTGTTTGACTTAACAAGACGACAAACAAGCTTAGATTTTGAATCCCCCTAAGATCATCAGAACATTGGCGGTCACAAGACCAGCAATTCTCAATCCCGATTCTTTCAGTTCTCAGACACCGTGTATCATGACCTGCATATAAAAGACGGTTTTGACGGGATTTCACAATTTTCAACTCCTTTTTCTTTCCACGAAAAGCTCTTGATGAACTAACTATTGTCAAACTTCAGAAGGTGATTTCGGGAGTTGTAGAGGTCAGAATTACGATCCGTTTGTGGCTATGCATTTTTAGCGATGAGGAGAAGAAATCGCTAATCTCAATTTATGGTTTCTTGGTGTAGGTCGCGGTCAGTGAGAGGGTGATAGCTACGAGTTTGGAGTGGGGGAAACTGATATTCTGAGGAACTAGAAGAAGATTAGAGCCTCGTCTTCTATTCCAGGCGAGGGCTTAGCATTGTTAGGTAGTTTGGACAGCGCGAGGAGTTGTAACTTTGACTAGATGAATGCTAGGGATTGCATGGAAATGAATAGAGTAAAAGGGGTAAATTTTTATGTGAATGTGCTGTTGGTTGATTGCTCGATGATTGTTGTGCTTGGGGACTTGGGGATGAAATGAATTGGCATAGAATTGAGTGATAAGGTGAATTGGGGATATGGATTGTAGTGATATGATATCGTGAACTGTCAGTTGTGTTTACAGGAGAACCGTCCTGCCAATGTGGGGTCGTTTTGAGAAAGAGGAATGGGTGGGTGGTCCCTAGACTCATGACATGGCTACCCCTGTACTTGCAGGTGAGGGTGGCCGGTGAGCTAGCCGATCACCTTAATGTGTGACTGATGACACTAGATTTGACGTGATTATCTGCCTCATTTAAGCGGCATTTCTTTGCTTAAGACATGGTTTTTTAGGGTAGAATAACGAATATTCAATCGATTACCCTTTTCTCGTGCCATTTGTGTTACCCTTGGCCCGTTTCGGGTCTATTTGATGGTTTTCTAGTGTTTTTATGTTAGCACAGGTTTTTGCCATCGAATAAGTAACCAAGGACGTGTCTAAGGCGCTGGAACCTCGAGGAATCAAACCGGAATCGATCCAAGGAGCCGATCAAGTCAAACCAAAAGTCTGCCCATTCACACTTACATTTTCGGCGAAAATGACCTATGGTTTTCATCGAAAATGCAAGAACAATCCACTGATGCTCAGCCAATCAGTTTAGAAAAATGACCTATGGTTTTAGGGCTTTAAAGCGGTCACGGATCGGCGGTGATTAGATTCGAAATTCATTCAGTTTCTCATTCATGTTTGATTTGTTCTTCTTTGTTCATGTTTCTTGTCTGGATTGATCACCTAGATTAGATTCTGGTTAAGCTAAGGATAGAAGCGCACGCTCGCCTTACTTTTGAACATCAAATTGAACAATTAACCTTATAATTGGAGCGTGCCTTTCGTAGGAACCGGTTAGGGTTAATTCACTGCAAGAGTAACTCATTAATCATTAGTAATTGCACCAGTTAATTAAGTCGTTGCGAGAGGCGACCGTACCGGGCGGCTAGTTAATCTTGGTAGTTAGAACGGATAGAGCGAACGTTCGCCAGTCTTAAACCTAAGGGTAAGGAGTTATGGTGGTGTTTTAGTGATTGATTGAATGAGAATCGAAATCCGCTGATCTGTTGATTGCCAATGCTCTGGGGAACGAAGGGGGATTCAAAGTCTAAGTTCGTTTGTCATCTTGTTTTCAAACCCTAATTTCCAATCTACTTTAGTTTAATTTGTTTTAATTTCTCTGCATTTCTTAGAATTAGAAGTCGTGGAACTCACACCACGCACAACGTGCTTGCATTCGAGTATTTTGCCAGTTTTGAAGTAGTCAATCTTAGAAGACCCTTGGAATACGATTGCTTTAGCTTTTCTTAGCTTAGTAGTTATTTGATTGAACACATCACAACGACTGTGTCACCATCAGTGACGGTGATGTCAAGTTGTGAATTGTGATCAAAATGCTGAGGATGGATTTTGAACTCGTGGATGTAATGTACTGTGATGGACATGAGTGTGTTGTGATGGAATTGTGTGTGTAGTGATTTGTATATGGAAGTAGAACTGGAAGGAGCCTACACTACCCCACTCGAGATATTGGTTGATTGAGTCTGATCCACTAGGGTGGATCCCCTTGACATGGGTGTCAAGGGTGTTGATGATTTACTCGATGAGAGATTGTGATGATGATGAGAACGCGCTCCCCATGCGGTAGGGGAGCGTGAGGACCTCTAATGCGGTAGAGAGTAAGTAGGCCCGCCAGTGGTGGTGTGGATAACTCCTTGGCGCCTAATAACTCACCTAGTAAAATAATGTGTGTATGGTTGCGTGTTCGTGGGTTGTTGTGTATATGAGTGGTGACTATGAATTGATTGTGAACTATGTGATGTTGTTGTTTGCTGCTTCGATGATGTTTATACCTATGCTATTGTATATGAATGAGAATGAAGAACTGGACCTATGTGATCACCTAGACTGCTTTAGGATGTTAAAATATGGAAGGGGGTCAGGTCTGGTTCCACTATCGATGTATTGTGCAGAGTTTGGGACCGCTCCATGGTTAGGACAACGTGTAGGTAGGCCCGGTGGGTTCACTCAATTTCAATAGGAAATTGATCCCTTTCCCCTTTTAGGATCTCATGGCTAGTGGGTGGAGTTGTCAGTGTTTTGAGGTGGAGATGGATTTCGAGAAGTCCGGACTTGAAGTGATGAGGTGAAGACTGGAGTACACTCAGAGTTGACTTATTCCTTCTTTTCAGTTGACTTTGGATATTTGGGGGTTTTCATGTACTTTTGGGTTTATGTTGGATTTATGGATTTATGGATTTATGTTGGGATTGGTTTTTGTACACGGTTTTTACCTTTTTTCATGGTTTTATGGTGGCCTCATACGGTTGCTTTTCCTTTTAATATCAGTTTTACTTTGGCTTTTGTATTCAGTTTTACTCGGTAATGCCCATAACCGGTTCAACCACGAGTTTCATCGGGTTGATTCGGGATGGGTGTTACAAATGGTATCAGAGCCTGGTTAGTTGTTGTTGTACTGATAGATCGTCTCCTTTCTTTGGGGAGTAATTAACCTCGTTGGGAGAGGGGGACGAGACATCGGTACAAGACTGACTTTCCAGGGGTTTTCAAATTATTTTAAACGGGTGGGAAGTTTTGAAATGAGTGGTGATTTGATTTGTTGGAATTTTTCTTGGAAGGTCAACTGAATTGTTTAAATGTCCTCCTGTAGTGAATCCAGTCAAGCAATGAGAAGTAGGTCCACCAGGAAATCAGGGTATGGAAGAGGAGCTCCCAGGTTTCAGCCAAGTTTGTTGAAGGGTTGGAACTTTGGGGAGTTTAGTAGGGAAGTGGCTGATCCTGAGGTGGCTGAGTAGTGGCTTCAGAAGTGTGAGTACAAGTTCCTGCAGATGGGACTTGATGAGGAGCTGAGGGTTCAGGCAATGACTTTTCTGTTTAAGAGTCATGCCTTGAATTGGTGGAAGTCGATGCCGTAGAGTCTGGTGGTACCGCCGGAGGATGGAGTTTGTGGGGGAGTTTCGTGACTAGTTCTGCCCGAATCTTTGGCGTGAGGAGAAATCCATGGAGTTCATGGAGTTGGAGCAAGGTGAGAAGACTGTCCTCACATACTACATAGAGTTTACCTCTCTCTCTAAGTGGTATGACGAGCGGACTAACTGGGAGAGGAAGCTCATTAGCAAGTCAAGAATGGGTTGAGGGTGGAGATTCAGGAGGGGGTCACCACTGCTGACATGGGGAGTTTGGTGCCAGTTAAGGTGGTGGCGCTTGAGAGGGAGAGATTGGAGAACCGAAAGAAGGAGGAGAGGAAGAGGAAGGCACCTGCCCCGCTTACCCATTCGACCACCTAAAGCTACCCGGCCAAGAGAGCTAAAAGTTCCTTTTCTAGGTTCAGGGGCAGTCAGTCGGCTCCACAGCGGGCTGTAGTGACCTGTTTCAATTGTGGCCGACCCGGTCATAAGAGTGTGTCTTGTACTACTCGTAGTGGTGGTACGGTTTATTTAGGAGGAGCACCATCTGGACTACCCATGTGTGGCACATGTGGGAAGCCACACTTTGGAGCTCTCATCTGTTGGCGCATGTGACCTATTTCACCTGTGGGTAGCATGGACATAGGAGTCTCAACTGCCCGACCAGGAGAGCCACTCCGACTCAGTCTGTGGGATCGGTGTAGGGACCGAGAGCTCTGTCTGGAAGCTATGGAGGTAGAGGAGGAGGCAGCTTCGATAGGGGAGCCTCAAGTGCTGGTCGAGGAACGGGAACTAATGCTACACCAGTGGGAGCTGGGGGAGATCAAGGAAGGCTTTATGCTCTTACCAAAGGTGCAGCAGAGAATGCGAACGACATGGTGACCGATATGATCTCCATCTTAGATCTTTCCGTTTACGCTTTCTTTGATTCGGGCTCGACCCATTCCTTTGTGTCTGAGAAATGTTTGAGTAGTTTAGGTGTGGTAGCTAGTAGTTTAGGGACTAGTTGGGGTGTAAGAACTCCTTTGGGGACTTCTGTTCGGGTAGATAGTGTGTGGAGAGGCTTTGTAGGGTGTTAGTGGGAGGTGCGGAGCTGTTAGTTGATTTGGTAGTGCTTCCTTTCAACGAGTTCGATGTCATTCTTGGCATGGATTGGTTGGCTAGGCATGGGGCTTTGCTGGATTGTCGGAAGAAGGAAGTGTTGCTTCGGGTAGATGGTGTTGGTCAAGTGGTGTTCAAGGGTGTGTTGGAAGAGGGAAACGGAACCTATGGGTTGGTTTTGGCGATGCTAGCTTTTTCCTTGATTCAAAAGGGGTGTGAGGCTCTGTTGGTGCAAGTGTTGGTTTAGCAGAATGAAGAGTTGGAGAAGGTGTCGGTAGCTAGGGAGTTTGTGGACGTGTTTGAGGAGTTACCTAGTGCGCCGATTGAGCGTGAAGTGGAGTTCAACATAGACTTAGTTCCTGGAACCGCTCCAATCTCCATTCCGCCCTATCAAATGGCACTGGCTGAGTTGAAGGATCAATTGCAAGAGCTCTTGGATAAGTGGTTCATCCGCCGAAGTGTATCCCCTTGGGGAGCACCGGTGTTGTTCGTGAAGCAGAAGGATGGGTCGATGAGAATTTTCATCGACTATAGGTTGTTGAACAAGGCAACGATCAAGAATCGCTGTCCACTTCCAAGGATAGATGATCTCTTCGATCAGTTGTAAGGGACTGAAGTGTTCTCGAAGATAGACTTGAGGTTGGGTTACCACCACTTGAAGGTGGAAGAAGGGTCGGTACCGATGACAGCTTTCAGAACTCGTTATGGGCACTATGAGTTTCTTGTGATGCCCTTCGGTCTCACCGATGCTCTAGCTGCGTTCATGGCTCTCTTGAACAAAGTATTTCATGATTACTTGGACAAGTTTGTGATAGTGCTCATTGACGACATTCTCATCTATTCCAAGAATGAGAAGGGGCATGAGGACACTTGAGGATTGTCTTTTAAAAGTTGAGGGAGCAGCAACTATTTGCAAAGTTCTAGAAGTGTGCCTTTTGGTTGGAGGAGGTGTTGTTCCTTGGTCACGTGGTTTCTAAGAGGGGTGTCGAGGTTGATCCGAAGAAGATTGAGATGGTGGTGAATTGGTCCCCACCTAAGGATGTGTTACAGTTGCGGAGTTTTCTTGGTTTGGCCGGCTACTACCGAAGGTTTGTAGAAGGGTTTTCCACCATAGCATGTCCTCTTCACAAGTTGTTGAGGAAAGAATCAAAGAATAAGTGGAGTAAGGCATGCTAGAAGAGCTTCGAGGAGTTGAAGAAGAGGTTGACTTCAGCTCCGGTGTTGACCTTGCCGGTTAGAAGGTTGTATGTGGTGTTTAGCGATGTGTCCTTGCAAGGGTTAGGGTGTGTGCTCTTGCAGGACGGGAAGGTGGTTGATTATGCCTCACACCAGCTTAGGGTGCATGAGGTGAACTACCTGACCCATGACTTGGAGTTGGCCGTGGTGGTGTTCACCTTGAAGTTGTGGAGGCATTACTTGTACGGCGAGAGGTTCAAGATCATGACCGATCATAAGAGCCTCAAGCATCTTATGGATCAAAAGGAGCTGAATAGTAGACAAAGACGTTGGGTAGAGCTCTTGAAGGACTACGACTACACCATTGATTACCATCCTGGTAAAGCCAATGTTGTAGCTGATGCCTTGATTCGGAAGGAACTAGTAGACCTTAGAGCCTTGTGAGTGGAGGTGCAGATGGATGATGTTGGGGGTTCGCTAGCTAAGCTTAGCATCTGACCCTTGTTGAATGACCGGATAGGTGAGGAGCAGCTTAAGGATGCCCATCTTTTGGCTATTCGGGAAGAGGTGGAGAGGGGTTTGGATAATGGATTTGAAGTAGCTGAGGGGTTGTTGAAGTGCTAAGGGTGTGTGTGTGTGTGCCGAAAGTAGAGGAGTTGAGAAGGGAGATTCTCGAGGAGGCACACTCTTTGATGTATGCTATGCACCCCGTAACAACTAAGATGTATAATGATCTGAAGCTGAGTTTTTGGTGGCCGAGAATAAAGAGGGATGTAGATCATTATGTAGCAACCTGCTTAGTTTGTCAGAAGACGAAAGTAGAACATAGAGCTCCAGGTGGGTTATTGTAACACCCGCCCCGAATCGCCTGGGTCGAATCCATTGGTTAGACCAGTAACTGGTGTTACTAGCGATCAATCGAACCAAATAACCAATTCAAAACCAACAGAAAATAAACACGATAAAATATAATCATTAAAACGAAAGACGGGGATCCCACTTCAATGCATTTTAAACCACAAACAACCAAAAACCTCTTAAACATCCTCAACAATAAAATAACTTTTAAATTCCCCAAACCGTCAACTAAATTGAAAATACACAAAATAACATCCTCATCCTCGGTCACCATCCTTCGGTCTTCTAGCTCTACTCCAAGCTTTAACTGCCAACGACCAACAACTGCCGCTCCCAGCTCTGCTCACCAACTACTTCTAGCTGAAAGAGAGACTAAGGGGGATCAGTTTCCTAATAAAACTGAGCGAACCCACTGGGCTTAACTATGCGCCGAACTACCTAGGGAGCATCCCAGACTCCCACATTAGAATACAACAATGGGACACATACTTTAGTTCATTTTAACATCCTAATAAGAGAGTTCTATGTGACCAATCATTTTACTCTACCCCTATTCTCATCATGCATCACCCCAACAATGTCATCCAACAATCATAAACAATCCAACACAAGTTCATAATTAATAAGTTGAATACCACATTGTCACACATCGTTCCATAATATACAAGAATCAACATCAACACAATCCAGTAGCACATCACATAACAATTCACAATCACATCCAGCACAACAAGACATACACAATAACAAAAGTTCACACTTCATTTAACTAGATGAGTTAATTAGGCGCCATAAGGAGTTGTTCCCCCGCTACCCCGTCGACCATCACATCAGACGCATCCTCAACGGATCCCTTCCCATGGAAGCAATACACAACATCCTAAAGTAGGATCTTCTCCCTCGGGAGGAAAGCAACGATCCTTGGTATCCGACCAAGGTGATCTACCCCTGTAGATCGGACTCGATATCATCACATTTCTTTGGGGTAACGTTGGCTCCTTCCGGTTCTATCAATTTAATTTCATGACACACAACCACAAGCAATTACCACAAATCATTTCACAATTCCACTTCCTAATTCCATGTACCAATTCAATGTACCAATTCCATTCAATTAATTCCACTTTACAACTTCCATTTCACAATTCCACAGCACAAACCCACAACACAATTCCACACTTATTACGGGCGGACTGCTAGCCTTACCGACCACCCCACCTGTAATAGTAAAAACACAAGGGTGATCATGTCGCAAGGCCTAGGGCCACCCTCCTGTTCATCGTTCATAGGACGACCCCACATTGGCAGGGTCATCCTCCTGCAACCAACAATCCACATTTCCAATAATATATATATTGCACAAACAGGAACTAAACTCTCATTTCTAACCACCTAGTCAAACAATTCATCCAACCAATTCAAAACACGCAATAACACATCAGCAATCAATAACCCAAAACACATAACTAACCATTTTCAACTCTCCAATTCATGCATCCCTATTAATCACTAAGTCGGATTGTAATTAATCACGTCTCTACCTATCGATGCTAAGCCCTCACCTTAGCCTAAAATAAGCCCCTAAATTATGTCCTGAATGTCCGTCTCATCGTCCTAATTCCACCGGTCCTGACGGTTTGCCAATCGGAGCTCTAGCGAAGGAGTTATGGTCGAATCTCTGATCTGCCCACAAACTGCACTACCAAACAGATCCTTAGAGCTAAACTTCCAGAAGAACCCCACAGTTACTGAAATTAAAAAACAATCACTTATCTTTTGTAAACTATTATAGGGTCACCAAACTTCCAGAAGGTGACAAACTGTTCCTTCTTCTTCTCCGATTGAACCCTGGCCGCCGGCAAGCCTTCGTCCGCCGCCGGCATTGCTCCCAACTCCTTGGAACGAGCTCTTCAGCAGCCGCCACCTCGTCCCACGGCCAACTGAGCCACAACAAAAACCAAACGCTGTTGTTTGAATGGATCAGAGCGCTCCTCCTTTCCTCTCGATCAATCGGACGATCGCCGACGTCGTAACCCACTCCCGACTTCTCCTCCTTCGAACCCAGCGACCAATAAGTCGGAGCCGTTGACTCCTCCAAGCTTCAATCATCTTGCCGCCAGCCCCTAGTTCTCCACGCGTCATCTTTCCCCAAAGAGAGGAGATGAACTCCTCCTCCCGATTTCCGTGCGAGTCGCGTTTTCTGTGCCCAGCCGCCACTCTTTTCCTTTCCCTCTTCCCTATTTCGAATTTTGTGCCATGATCCCCTCAAACGGAAATTAGTCAGGTGCCGACCCGGGTTGGTGCTGAATCCGTGCTGAACGGCATCCGGGCCGTCCATTGAATATGGCCCACATATAGACGCTTAGGATGTAATTTAAACGGGGGCCCGCTTTTAAGGGGTAGAATGGGGTTTTCGCACCACACGAAATAAATGAGGGGAAAATCAGACGTCGTGTATCTGTAACTGTGCAGACATGGGCAACCGTGCAGCCGTCGCGTCGCGTCGTTTCAATGGTTACTTTTCAACTTATATATAAAACTTTTACGGATTTTCAGGAGAGAGGTAACGGATATCGAAATTCATTCTCTCTGCACGCAGCTTTTACTCTCGTTTAAAGTATCCCTCTCTCCATCTAACCGTAATAGAAACAAAGTGCTATCGTAGTGGTCATCGATATTCGTAACACTTTTTATAGGAAACACTGAGTTTCGTAACACAAGAAAAGGGAATTCGTAATTTTTTGAAATGGAAGGGCAGGATGAGCGAAATCAATTGCAGCAACAAGTACCGAGGCGTACACAAAGTCGGTGCAGCCCGTCGAGGATGCGCCAATGGTGGGATGCTGCTACCCCCACTCGGAAGAAATTGGTGGAAACAAGGGGGTTAGGGTTTGTACAACACCTTAATGTAACAAATTTCAAGTCAGGACAACTGATTTGGCTGATTAATCACTTCGATTTTACAAACCTAATCCTCACTGTGCGGCCCGGTGCCCAGATCACCCTGACCGAGGATCATATTCAAAGGATATATCACTTACCAAGGGGTCATGCATCCGTTTTCGATCATTTGAACTACACTACGGAAGAGGTGAGAGTCTGGACCCGCCATCTAGGGATTCAGAGAGGTAAGGCGACATCATGTCAGTTGGGTGTGCTCGAACATCAGTTGTCGATCGAAACCGACGACGAGAAGTGGTTCTCGTTGTTTTACTTGGTTTTGCTGGGAAATATGTTCCACCCAAAATCCAGCCAGAAGGTCCCGCATCAATACTTGGGTGTTATATTCGGTCGAAGAGCACAAAGGTTCGAAGAGTACAACTGGTGCGCGTTCTTGTTGGAGGTATACCGTCAAGTAGGACGGACGGACAAAGGATACATCGAGGCAGATATGTGTCTACTTATGGTTAGATTTAAATAAGTGTTACTTATTATGGAGGAAAATATTACGTTTAAGTTGTTTAGTACTACGTATTCATGTTTTGTCTTTCGTCATTGTTTGTTTGGAAAAACAGTTGTTCTATCTTGACATGGTGGGACTAGTCGGTGACTCAGTCCCGAGAATCAGACCTACGGTCATTAACTGGACCCAGAGGGCTGTCAATGCCCAGACTTCAAGGTTGGAGGCGAACGGGGGTCTGAGCACAGGCACCATTATTCAATGGCAACCAGAGGAAGAGGAAGCTACAGCAATTGGATCCCGAGTCGTCAATGCCGACATTAGGCAGTACTTGACGCAGGACGACAGCCCTGTCAATGTAAATGCACCTGGGAAGCCATCGGTTGGCAAAGGTCAGTTGGTGCTTTTACAGAGGGAGAATGAGAAAAGGGAAAGAGGTGAGAAGAATAAGAAGCAGGAAGCAAGGGCTAAGTCGAGGCTTAATCCGGAGGATATCTACCCATCAGCCATGCCATTCACCAGACTAGACATCGATCATATGTCCCTGGACGAGGTAAGACTATATAAAACAGGTATTACGGATAAAATGTTAACTGGTAAGTGTTACGAATTACGGGGTCAAACAGTTGTCCGTAACACATTATGGCATGTTCAGTAATACTTTTTATAAATTTGTAATATTTTTTATCACTTTGTAATACCTTCTCCCTTTTTCACGTGATACTTATGTATTTTTAATTCCTCATACAGGTAGAGGAGAGGAGGGAATGGTTGAATACCTACATCCATTTCCACAGGGGTGCACTTGCCACTCTGTTGGATATGAAGCAGCAATGTGATGATCGCATCGCAGGTGATCCAGAGCGCAGCTTATCTGGTGAGCGTCGAATGATATCTGAGGATCTCGCTTTGGCAAGCTACACAGATGCAGACATCAAGCATGCTTTAGCCAAGATGGAGTCTAGTAAGAAGAAGAAGAAGGTACCCGATGCGGCTATCACTAAGGGGAGCTCCGTCAAGGTATCTTCACCCCATAAGTCTGGACAGAAGAGGAAGAGGTTGACCAAAGGTGGTCAGTTGGTTCGGGGGTATCGGGGTGAGCAGCCGCTGCAAAAGCAGCAGAAGTCACCAAGGAATGTTGTGCCAATTAGCCAGGCGGTGCCTGAGAATTCCCCAAGGGAGGAGGTGCCAAGACAGGAGGTGCCAAGGAAGGAGGTTCCAAGGAAGGAGTTGCCATTGCAGGGGTGGCAAGGAAGGAGGATAATGCCAAGGAAGGGGGGGACACTTCAGGACGTCAAAACCTGATGGAGAAGGAGAAGGTGGTTCAGGGGGATGAAGTCGCAAAGGGGCAGGAGAATTTGATAAACCAGGGCAAAGGTGGAGATAAGGAGGGAGATGACCAAGGTGAAATTTTTGATTTCAACCTTGCAGTTGATATTGGCAAGTCTATTGTCGAAGGGACAGCTGATGAGGAAAAGGAGAGTTCTTCTCAGCAGCAAGATGATTTGCCAATTTCTGTTCTCCTAGATGACAAGCTGAAGAAGTCGGAAAAGGTAGTTTCTGGGGGTAAGTTGAAAACAAAAATCTCGTATAGGTTTATGCACTTTTTCGTTATATGTGTCAATTGATTTTAGTTATACTTTTTTACCGCCTTCGTATTCGGTATGTGGGTGTTTCGTATATGTTGGACAAATGTGGGTCCGCCCCCACATGGGGGTGTTAACTGATACAAATTAATTAATTGATTAAGTGTAATTTTAAAACCCATTAATGTTTTTTCATTGTTAAACTTATGCTTAATATTAAGAGTTGTAATTTTTATATTTTTTTGTTCACAGATGAACATGAATAAGAAGCTTAGGTCAGCATCAAGAGGGCCAAGGCGAAGTCCAAGTATGTGAAGTCTCCCTACGAAGCGCAAAAATATACTAAAATACATATTAAGAACTCAGAGGCTGTTGGAAAAGAATTAGAACAAACGCCAGAGGTACTTACTCTCGTAATACTTGTTAATTTCTTTCGTAATTGATTTCTATAACATTCGTGTTACCTTCTTGAACGCAGGACCAACAACTGATAAAGTATTCCCCGGACCTGTCACGCAGGAAATGGTCGCGATTGTGGATAAAATCGACGCATACAACACTAATGTATGGGCTGACACTGAGAGGTGCCAGGCGCTCACAATGTACATGTGGAATAATGATTTAGACCAGTGAGTTATAACTAATCAGATTTAATCGTTTTTTATTAATAATGAATTCGTAATACTTTTCTTTTCGTACGTTTTAATTGGGTTTGCATGTTTATCGTCATCCAGGGAAGAAGTTCTTTTCTATAGCCAACATGATATTGGAAGGTTGAGCAGGGAAGAGTTCATGATTGCAGACCCGGGCACATGTTGTCAAATTTTTTTATTGACACGTATGAACAGTGCACAAATATTCTTTTCAAGCAAACGGGTTCTGTGATAGGTTCATTTTCGGGATGGAGTGCGCTGTAAGTGTTCTGTTATTTTATGCTGTTCTGTTAAATAAGTACGTAATATATAACTTGAACTCCTAATATTGGTGCGTTTTTGCCCCATAGTCAATGTGCAGCAATAAGGCATTTGACCTACCTGAAGCTTAGAATACATTCAAGGGAAGGATTGGACCTCCGATATGGATTGGGGAAAGGTTGACTACGTAAGTATTCTAATTATTAAATAACGTTATTTTCGTATAATATGTTTGAACATTCCGTAACTGTTTTATGGTTTACGTTAACGTAACCGACATTTTTCGTGACACTTTCATGCAGTGGTTCTTTCCGATGTGTCACGAAGAACAACTTTGTGTGTTCTGTGTTAATCTAAAGAACCGGTGTGTGTGACTATCTGGATAGTCTAGACCGTGCAGTAGTCCCAGAGAATATACATGCGGACATCAAGGAACATCATGGACTTGGCGAACAATCTAATCCCCATGTTCCGTTCGGATCTTCCACGGAGCCAATCGATGTCAATAAATGGGTTAACCATCGCAGTATAAGACAGGCAGATAACACTTCCTGTGGCATTTTGCGTTGAACTTGTTGGAGACATGGGAAGGAGCGGTACGTCTGAGATCTTAAGTTGGTCAGATCCAGTGGTGATTGAGAGGAGGAGGCAGGAAGTTTGTCTACTTTTGTTTAATTTCCCCTTTCAACGTTATTGGTGATGAAGTGTTGAAGAAGGCATCAGAGGAAGTTAGGAAGATTAAGGGGTGATAGGGGGGGTGGGGGAAGGGATTTGAGGACATCAAAACCTGAGGAAGAAGGAGAAGGTGGTTCAGAAGGAGGATGAAGTCGATTTGAGCGTAATCCCCTTCACGGTGATACGTAACATATGAGTTACGCATCAGAGTGAAGAGTAGTAGTACATACAACTTAAGTATGTTGTACAAAATTTTGAATTAAGTAATACATATAATATAATTCGTAATTCTTTTGCATTCAATACGTAACACATAACCACCATGTTCATAACATAATATCTCTTACAGAAATCAAAACACCATCCTTTTTTTGCTAACCTGAGTCACCATTATTCTCTTCTAACCGTTGACTCTCTTCTAACCGTTGAACTCCGTTCTAAAGCTATATAAACAAGGTCAGATGTTGTTATTGCCTATATAAACAACATCTAATTACCCAAAATAACTTACAATAAAACTTTAATGTTTTTTTACCTGTTGTTCCATCGGCGTTTGTGGACGAGTTTGGGTTCACATTGATCTGATGTTCAGCTTCATCAGAATCGGTGTTAGTTGTCTGCTTGCACACATGAACATGCTGCATCTTTCAGCTTTTGGTTTCTGGCATCCCAGATAGAAGGGATACGGAGTGCTCGTCGGACGGTTAACCTGATAAATGTAAAGGGGAGATTGCAGCCACAGTATGGGATGAAGCTTGACATTTTTTGTTTTTGGTATTTTGGGATAGAGAGAAGAGGATATGGACCCCAAAAGAGATTGTTTTAAACGGTTGTGTTGGTGTCGTTGGGGTTACCAATGGAGGATTGATTTTTTTAATGCTGGTTGTTGGGAGATTGTGCAGTTACCCAATCAGTTTTGACCTGCATTAATTACGTGTTCAAGGTATCAAAATAAGTGCTCACGTAATTCATTTCGTGCACACTCGTACCACTTACCAACTTAATAATAATACAATAAAGAATATTCGTACTACTTGGAAATTTATTCGTTACACTTAGACAGGAAACATAAGAAAACAACCTCTTATGTCAAGATCTAGTTCAAGCCCATGTTTCTAAGTTGGCCCTCTAGGGATTCCACCCATGATTGAAGATTTGAAACTTCATCCAGAAGCTCTAGAGTTCGTAACTCTTGCATAATAGGTCCCGGCGGAATACCTGTTTAGTTGTCGGTCCTGCGTTCGGTAAAGTATAACGAATGGTTATAGTCATCCAGTACGAAGTTAAATATAATGTGATACGAAGATAATATACATGGAGTAATGTATTACGAATAACGAGTGCATGTTATTTTATGGGAAGATGAAAGTTAGACTGAAGTTATATATACCTGTTCCCCCGAGATCTCACGATGTTGGATGAGGTTGACATTTCATATTGTGTATGTGCTAGCTTAGCCACGATTTTGGCATGGGGTAGATTGTACATTGGGCGACTTCCTCGTTCTGACTCCTGTCCATCTCCATACACCAGACGAACATTTTGCATCTCTGACCTGGTGGTTTTTGGCAACCCAGAAAGTACATGAGCGGAGAATATATCGTCGGCCGTTCAACAGAATAGATGTAAGCGGGAATTTTGCATTTACAGTGGGGGATTAGTGGCGGCATGTTTTTTTCAGATCTGGGGGGGATTTTCGATATTTTGGATCTGGAAAATGGATGAGTGAGAAAAGTATTATTTATAGTAAGCTTTTTGGTAAATTTATACTTTAATTCTTTGTTGGGTTGTAGAAGTGAAAAGTAAATATTACGAAATATTAGATTACAGATACGTGTAGTAGGATGAAATATTTTAACAGTGCATAACTGAAGTATTACGAAATTAATGTTTTTACATTGTTTGTTAAAGACGGAGGTCAGTCCCACCCATTTCGTGGTTCTGAAAGATTACATTTTTGTCCTTTCGAACTGAGTGCAAGAATGCATTCCGGTCCTTTGAGATATGGGCCTTTTTTCGGCTTGAAAGTCTCTGTTCGTTTCTTCAATTTTTTTGGCGCCTGGCAGTGCCCTTCCTTTTGGTGATCGTTTAGGTTGATTGCAGTGCTCATCCTTTTCTCCAGATCAATGATGCAATGTATGGCTGTAGCTGTCTTGGCTGTATCCACCATTAACCTGAATAGAAGTTTATGAAGACATGTTAAGTATTACGTATGTATAAAGTACCAAATTCGTAATTGATAATTATATAAAGGGGAAGTACCGTAGACTTAAGCTTAGCCATCGCAGTAATTAACTCGGACATTTGGGCAACATCTGGGTGGGAAACCTCTGGGATTGTGTCTGCAATGAGCAGGCCATCCTTTGCTGTTCGGCAATACCTATACGAATTTTTGTACAATGTATAACTAAAAAGAAGAGTATATATGACGGACTTTGGGACAATATAATACGAAATAATGAGAAAAGTATTACGAGTATGTCAATTAGGTGTGTACCTTTGTAGGATTAATTGTTTAGGTATATGCAGCAGCAAATGATTTCCGTTACTACCCAGCACCTCCCTGAATCGTATTATATGTCTGCACATCAAGCCTCCATTTCAAACATGTGGCACCCACAGACTATGATTGAACAATCCCTTGTGCATGTCACGATTCTTTCATCAGTTCTTGACCCATTAACATCCTGCTTGAACACGTTGAATGTCATCACACCTGCATTTGTTTTTTCTTCCAACGCCAGCACGCCGTAGGCTAAAGTTTGCTCGTATTCAGACAACCACCTTTTAAAAATTTTTGGGGTGTATTCTTTGGCTAGTTGTTTTGTCAGTTCGCTGTGCTCAAACCTGTCCCAACGGAGAAAAAATACATATATTTGTTACGTATATTGAAGATATAGATAGAATATCACGAACAATTCAAAAGTGTTACGGATATAAGCAAAATATTACGTATGTTTATAAAGTGTTACGTTTTCAAGCTAAAATAAAACGAATTACTTATAAAATATTACGAAATATGTTAAAGGATTACGTCTAGTATACCTATTGAACGGTTTCGATGTTTTCATCTTGAAGTCCCGTTTCAATTCCTCCTCTCTTTTGTTCTCCACTAGTCGGCTGAACTGCTGAAAAAATTCCTCCAAGGAAAGGTTTGGTGCCAGGTAGTGCCTCATGTTACTGTTGCACGTTTCACTTAATTGTGAGCTACGCATGCCACAGGTGAAATGTGATTGCATCCATGCTCTAGACCATTGTGTCCTTTTTTGGTAGATCTGAGTGAGCCCATGGGTGTCCTTCTGGTTCACGATCAGGGAAGCATTTTTTTTTCAGAAGACCCCAGTGGACATCAAACTCAGCCTCAGTGTCAACCCCAAACATCATGTAGCTAAGTTCAGCTACGAATACCTGATATCAATAAAGCTGTTACGTTACACATGGCAGTGTGAAGCATAAAGTGTCACGTAAGATGAATTATATATTACGTAGGTGGATAAGTGTTACGGTTTTCATAATTAAATAAAACGTATAATGTATGAATATTACGAAATCCAATAAAGTGTTACGTTTTTTATACTTAAGTAAAACGTATTTTACATACAAACCCCCTTGTGTGCGGTACCTTGTCACAGAGTGATCCCAAGTTCCTCGCAGCATTATTGAGGATATGGAATGTACATAGTCCATGGTATGTAACCGGCATTGGATATATGGCCCTAATACCGGCAGCAATCGCCGCTGCTTGGTCGGTGAAGATACTGGTTGGTTTTTCCCCCCCATGCATTTGTCAAACATTTGGAACAACCATTCGAAGGTAGCTGACGTCTCGTCAAACAAAAGAGCAGCACCGAATATCACCATCTCTCTATGGTGGTTGTACCCGACGAATAAAGCTGTTACGTTACACATGGCAGTGTGAAAATTTAATAAGGAAAAAGTAAACGTAAGATAAATTATAATACGAAGGAAGTCATATATATTACGTAGTACAAGGTAAGGTATTACGTAAGATAATTGTCGAAGGGATATACGAAATGCTTTAAAAGGTATACGAAGGAAGTCATATATATTACGTAGTACAAGGTAAGGTATTACGTAAGATAATTGTTATTACTTTTGGTATTACTTTACGTAAAATGTTAAAGTGTTACGTCTTTTAAGCTTAAGTAAAACGTAACTGTTTTTTAAATATTACGAAGGTTAATAAAGTGTTACGTGTTTATAGATTAAATGAAACGTATTACATATAATATATTACGAATTAGAGAGTATTACCTAAGGGCCTGTAGTCTTTGTTTGTTCTGTAAGTGGTGTCGAAACTGATTGAGTCCCAAACACAGAAAATTCTTCACGCATCCTATTGTCAGCCAAAAGACACTCAAGATTTCATTGCAGTTGTCTTCCTGAAGCTCATAGAAGAAATTTTTTTTTCTCTCTTGCTCGAACTCTAAAATAGCGCTGCAGTGATGATCCTTCAGCGGTGCTCAATGCAGAATCTGGTCTTTCCCTGTTTGGTTTCGGAGATTTCGTATAAGAAACCCACATGTTTGGCCCCCCTGCCATTTGCCTCATTATGTCGAATGATTTCCGGGAAGTCACCCAGCAGTTTGTGTATGAGGGCAAGATGTGCATTTGTTCGGGTCACACTTCTGTTTGACCGGAAAAGATGAGCATATTTTTCTGGGAGCAATTCATGCGGTGCATGAGTTTTTATCCAGTCGTATATGTAATACTTTTTGAGAGATTTGTCCCATTTCATTTTTATTTCTGCCTCACAGCCTAGTCGTTCATCAGGTCTAGTCCGCTTATTGTTTGTCTTCCCTTTTCTTTTTTGGCCTTCGTGCGTGCAAACGAACCTAAGGTATCGACATGGGGGGTCTACAGCTAAGACCATGGGATCTCCATCGGCGGCTGTTTCATCAAGAGTCGGAGTTGATTTATATTTTTTCTGGTACCTTATTCTGACACCAAAACCAGCAAGATGAGCGTAATCCTCGTAGAAATGAAACGCTTCTTGCATGTTGTCAAACATTGGGAGCGCGTCTCCTACGAATGTGAGGTTAAAATGTATCGCAGGTTAAAGATGTTACGAGATAAAGAAATAAATACAACGTACAGACAGCGAATTATATACGAAATGCTTTAAAAAGGTATACGAAGGAAGTCATGTATATTACGTAGTACAAGGTAAGGTATTACGTAAGATAATTGTCGAAGGGATATACGAAATGCTTTAAAAAAGTATACGAAGGAAGTCATATATATTACGTAGTACAAGGTAAGGTATTACGTAAGATAATTGTCGAAGGGATATACGAAATGCTTTAAAAAGGTATACGAAGGAAGTCATATATATTACGTAGTACAAGGTAAGGTATTACGTAAGATAATTGTTATTACTTTTGGTATTACTTTTGGTTGCAACGACAATTATGTACAAAGTTTTTTCATATACGTGTAACTGACCCGGATCAGCCACCTTATTCAACTCCATTCCCTCGTTCAAATCCAAATCCAACGTTGTTGAAGATTCTCCTGCAATACAAGGTATTAATTAATACGAAACATTAAACAATATATTTTTACGAATGAACGTATAAATGTCAAGTAATACACGCACGAGGTACGGACGTTTCACATGTACGTAGTGCAAAACGTGTGAAAATGTGTTACGAAGTACACGGAAGTATGAATTATTACGAAAGATAATAGAATGTAGTACGAATCTTTCAGGATATATCATACGATCGAACGTAGTAATGTAACGTAGCAGTACCTGCACAGGTACCAACATTTCATTTAGATCAATAGGCGTATTTCTGGATCCCCCCTCGATTCCTGCATTTTATTCAGAATGTATTTTAACCATGTAAACGTTGTGGAAAGTGTACACCGGAAAACGTAAAACGTAAAGAATGCATTACGTGCGAAAATGTAAACGTTGTGCAAAATGTTACGAAAGAGACGTAAGGCCAGGAAACATATTACGAATGGAAAAAAACATTACGAATGCTTAATACAAATGCTTGCTGTATTACGAAATAACTAGATTACCTTCACGTGCTAGTGACATTTTGTTACGTGAGAGAGAAGTGAGGAGCGAGAAATTGTAGGTGAGAATTTTGGAGCGAGAAAATTACGAATTTTAATTCGCCGGGAACTGCTTTTATAGGGTTCTAATTTCTCTCTCCTGTCAAATCACAAATTCAAAATTTCAAATCAAGCGCGAAAATATTACGAATCAGGAAATGACCGAAATAACCCTCGCGCGTTACATTTCCCCGTCACCGTACGATTCATCGGACGGCTCCTATTGCGTTCAGCACGGTGCTGAATACACCTATTCAGCATAATACTATTAGCCCCTCTTAAAAATAAATCTTCACTAAAAACAAAAACCAAAGTCAAAACGTAAGCATTTAACAAATTAAATTATAAAATTCATCACTAACTATTTAAAAAAAGAAAAAAGCTTGAACTTCTTTTAAAAAAAGAAGAATTCAAAAAACTACCTTCCTCAAAACAAAAATTTAAAAACAACTTCCCCCCATTAAAAAATCAAATTGCTAAAACTTTTTAAACCCCCAACACGAGTTATCAAAAAAAAAAATAATTTTGGGGGTTAAAATCCCAAATCCGATAGTTCAAAAAAAAAATTTTTCATTTGAAAATTTTAAACCCAAAAAAACAGTTTTCCTCTTAAAGTCTTTTAAAATCTCAACAATGAAAAAAAGTTAAAATTTTTTTTTTCAAAAAAATTGAAAGTTTAACAAAACCAAAAATTTAAATTACATTATTAAAAATAACCTTTGTCTTTCGCAATTGATTTAAAATTTTTTTTAAAAAAGAATTAAATCAAAATTTTCCCCAAACCTTTGGGGAAATTACTTTATCTTTTTTTTTTTCCCCAAAAATTTTAAAAACCCCCTTATCTTTCAAAATTTGAACTTTAGTTAAAATTTCCAATTTAAAAATTATCGAGATAATTCCTGTAATTTCCCAATTATCTCTTGCCACTTTTAAAAATTACCAATTAAGCATAACCAAAACCCAGCCACAAGACCGCCCGTTTCTTCTTCCAAAAATTCAGTAGCCCACTCACAATTCAAAGCTTGGTATCCCCCGACAAAGAGTCGTTGTAAGTCTAATACTTCCCCCTTCTTTCCCTGAACACTAGTTGGGGTGAAACGCCCAATTAACTAAACCTCTGTTCTCACTATTCCATCTTAAAACCTTTCAAATTTGAAGTTCCATCCTTAGCTTTTGTGACTTAAGGCCCCAAGGACCAAAAAACTTTCAGTTACAAATTTTTAAACGTTTTTTTCTTAAAAAATTTTTTTAAAAATCCCAAACCAGTTAAAAAAATTTTTAAAGACCCTAGTGCATATGCATTGATGTCTTGCCCCCTTTATTGGGGTAGTAATATCTGCAGAATGAAAAATTCCCCTTGCATAGAGAAAACCCGGGGTTGATCCCTTTTTAACACCCGCCCAAGCTGAGTCGAACCTGGTTCCCGGAACCGGGGGTTATACGATCAATCAAAAAAAAATAACCAATTAAAAACAAAAAAAAAAATAAAACTAAAATTAACATTAAAAGAAAGACCGGGCCCCCTTCAATGCTTTTTTTTAAACACAAACAACCAAAATCTAAAAAATCCTCAATAAAAAAAAAAATTTTTAAAAACCCCCAACTCAATTGAATGAAAATACAAAAAAAAAACCCCTCCCGGTCCCCCTTAGTCTTTAGTTTCCCCAACCCCCAAATCCCAAGACCAACAACTGGCCCCAGCTCTCCCCACCAACTACTTCTAACTGAAAGAGAGATTAAGGGGGGATATTTCAAAGAAAATGAGCAAAACGGGTTAATATGCGCAAAATCCTGGGAGATCCAAGACTAATTTTGGAATACAAAAAGGGACACTACTTTAGTTCTTTTAAAACATCCAATAAGATAGTTTATGGATCAATATTTTTCTCTACCCCTATTCTCTCATGCTCACCCCAAAAGTCATCCAACAATCATAAAAAAACCAAAAAAGTTCATAATTAAAGTTAATCCCTTGTCCACATCTTTCCAAATATACAAAAACACATAAAAAAGACCCCTAACAATAAATAAAAATTCACAATAATCCGCCAACAACACATACACACAAACAAAGTGCAACTTATTAAAAAGATGGTTTAAATTTGGGGGCCATAAAGGGTTGTTCCCCCTACCCCCCGGCCTCAACAAGATCCTAACGGATCCCTTCCCCGGAAGAATCCAAATCCCAAAGAGGATTTCTCCTCGGGGGAAAGAATAACCTTGGATCTAACCAACGCGATCTACCCCTTTGACCCACTCGATACATCACATTTTTTGGGGTAAGTTGGCCTTCGGTTCTATCAATTTGTTTCATGACTAAACCCAAGCAATTACCCACATCTTTCAAAATTCCCCTTCCTAATTCCATGTACCCCAATTCCCCTTTAATCATTCCACTTTCAATCTTTCAATTTTCCCAACACAAACCCACAAACAATTCCACATTATTTCGGGCGGTGCTAGCTTACCACCCCCCCACGTAATAGTAAAAACAAAGGGGAATGTCGAGGCTAGGGGCCCCCCTTTTTCATCGTTAAGGAGACCCCATTGGCAGGGTCTCCCTTGCCCCCAAATCCCCTTTTCCAAATATATATATTATTGCACAAAAAGGGAAATTAAAAAATCATTTCTAACCACCCCGTAAACAATTATCCAACCCAAATTAAACATGCAATAACACATTAGCAATTAACCCCAAAAACAAAAACAAAACCTTTTCAACTTTCCAATTCAGCACCCCCATTAATACAAGTGGTTTTTAATTTCCCCCACGTCTTACCTTGACGCTAACCCCCCACCTTACCTAAAAGAAGCCCCCAAATTCTGCCCCAAATTTCCTCTCATCGTTAATTCCACCCTTTTTAAAAGGTTTGCCAATCGGAGCTCTAGGAAGGAGTTATGGTCGAATCTCTGACTGCCCTCAAACGGCACTCAAAAGATTTTAGGTAAACTTCCGCAGAAAAAAATTTACTAAAAAATTTCAAACAGTCACTTTTTTTTAAACTACTATGGGTCCCAAATTTAAAAGGGACAAAGTTTTTTTTTTTCCCATTAACCCTGGCCGCCGGCAAGCCTCTCGCCCCGGTTGTCCCCAACCTTAAATAGCTCTTCAGGGCCGTACCGACCCACGGCCCAATGGCCACAACAATAACCAAACGTTGCCTTTGAATGGTAGACGCTCATCCTTTTCTCGATCAACCGCCGATCGCCGGGTCGTAACCCACTTCGATTCTTTCCCTTTGAACCCCGGACCAATAAGTCAGAGTCGTTGAGACACTCGATTTGACGTGATTATCAGCCTATTTAAGCGACATTTCCTTTCTTAAGACATGGTTTTTAGGGTAGAATGGAAATTAATCAAATTGCCCTTTTTTGTGCCATTTGTGACTTTTGGCCTTTCTTTTTTTGATGGTTTTTTTAGGTTTTTATTTGCACAGGTTTTTCGTCAAAAAAAAAAGCCAAGGAGTGTCTAAGGCGTTTTGGGAAACCCGAGGAACGCACCGAATGGGGCAAAAGGGGTCAACAAACCGAACCAAATCCCCCTCTTTTCAAAGGAATTTTCGGCGAAAAAACTAGGATTTTTGGGGGAAAATCATGAACAAATCGGCGGGCATTAAAGAAGGATTTTTGGTGAAAACCAAAATTTTTGTCGAAAAAAAATTTTGGGCAAAAACACAGAAGAAACAGCCCCGGGGGTCATCCCCCTTTTTTAAAGGAATTTTTGCCAAAAAATTTAGATTTTTTACGAAAATACAGTTAAAAAGGGGTATTGGGTTAAAAATAAATATTACCCCGGCCCCCAAAAAGAAATACCCCAATTTCACCAACTAATAC